>JARVLU010000103.1:32242482-32255951 GCA_031762415.1 Simpsonichthys santanae | reverse complement strand
GACCCTGTGTACATAATTTCGTTTCATCACATGTACCACATGTGGTGCAAATGACAATAAAGACTCTGACTCTGACTCTGCCAGTCGGGCTTGTTTTGGGCATGTATACATAGAGCGAGTCGCTTGTTTGGGGCTTGTTTTCACGGAGCTGGTCGCTTGTTTCTATCGCGAGATCTGGCAACACTGCTCCTCTGACAGCCGGCGAGGAAACATCATGGTGCTCGACTTGGACTTATTTCGGACCGACAAAGGCGGCGACCCAGAAATCGTTCGTGAGACTCAGAGGAAGAGGTTTAAAGATGTAACCCTGGTTGATAAGCTGGTCGCCGCTGACACGGAGTGGAGAAAATGTAAGTTTCTTTCACGTCCGGTAGTTTGAACTACAGCAGGTAGCTAACGTTAGCGCTGCGGCTAACGATGCTAAGCTAAGGTTGGCATAAGAAAGGACCTAACGTCCAGCTCCGGATTGTACATGTATTTCCTCAAAAACTACAAGGTTGCTTCGTGTGTCATTAAACATTAATTTAGAGTTTAATTTTGTTTGAGTTTCGGTATTATTCAGAAAAGGAGAATGACACGCAGTGAGGCTAATAGGCTAATGTTGACGACCATGCTAACTACCACAATTTAATAAATCCAAATTAACCGAATGGTTATAAATCATTCCCATTTAAAATATCCTTTGTAATAGAACAATTTCTAATTCACTCATCGTCAGTTTTCAAATGTCCATGGTTATAAAAAGGTTGGTAATGATGAGTTAGCTTGACAGCATAATCTGATGCAATCCCTGTCTGCATCAACCTCCCCCTGCAGTGCAGCTACTCACTCTCATTCTGCTTCCACATGTTTACACCAATCATTTTATTATTTTAACATATTTGTTAACCATAACTAGGTTACGCATTTGTTGTTATTATTAGTCGAGTATTAGCTGGTGATGACAGCTGTCACCAGGTTAATAAAGCTGATGGTGATGTAGAAGCTCGTAGTAGTGTTGTCGTTCACGAACGATTCATTCAACTGAACAAATCTTTTGAGTGAACGAACTGAACCGAATCACTTTATTAACTGATTTGTTCCTTTCTCAGTTCAGTTGAGCTCAGTGCGAGCGTTCCAGTCGGGAGTGGCACTTCTTCGTTCTGCGACTCACTCATCATGACATGAATCTGAACGACACAGAGACGTGTGCCATGCAGACAGGGAGGGACTGTTGATGACGCCTGAGCAAATGTGACTTGTGATTCGTTCACTGCAAATAATCTACGTGTGTCACTCAGTGAACGAAACACTCTGACTCGGTCCTGAGTGATTGTAACCGTTTCCTCGCTGTGACACGCTCTCATGCCAATGGCAGTGGCATCTGTTTCTCCAAGCTAATGGCTAATGTTAGCCACATGAAAATAAACACACACATGCCCCACCCCATTATCTTCAGTCTACACATAAAGTAATGAGAGGAGACAGAAGAAGAGTGAGTGAGATTCACAGCAGGGCAAGCTGCAGCAGTGATGCAGGGGGGACTGAGTGTGAAGGTTAACCCCCCACCCCCCCCACACACACACACACACAAGTTATCATAAAGAAATTGATACACTGAGTGAAGATGAGCGAGTCAAGAAGTGTTGTCTGGACACAATTGCCTTTCTGCAACAGCTGCGATGTTTAAGTATCGTTTTAATCTCATCTTTTTTTTTTACATTAATTGATAAACTCCGCAATTTTCATTTAAATATTTTCTATAGACCAGATGCTTTGTGTCCTTAATAAAGTCTTAATAATAAAAGAAAGAGGTCTCGCGTTTATGTTTAGTGAACATGCTGCTTGCTGTCACCTGCAAACATAGGCCACATGGAGAGGGAGAGGGCAGGGGAGAGATTCAGTCAATGAACAAACTGTCGATTTGTGCATGTGCACACAGAGCTGCCGCTGAGGAGTGATTTTTTTTTTTTTTTTGCGTACGGTGCTGGTAGTGGGGCTGTGCCACTCACTCACCTACTAAAACAAACTGCATGAACTGAGTGAACAAATCATTTGAATGAACTGATTCTAGGGATTCAGTACAAGTCCCTTGTTTATCGCAGGATATCTGTGCCCTGAAGCCCCACGATAAGTGGAAAAACTGTGAAGTAGAAATAGTAGTACAAGTAGTAAGTAGTAGTTTTCTTATTTATACAGTATATGAATATGTTAAGGCCTTCCCACACTCTTGCAATATTCTAAATCTAAATAGCCCTGTCGCGATATACAATTAATCAATTAATCACATGATAAATGAAAATGATCAACCTCATTTTCATTTATCAGCTTTATCATTTCTTCGTGTCTCTTTCTACTGAAGACACTGGATGACAAAAGGCTCAACTCTGATGCTCTTCACTGACCCCCCCCTTTCTCTTTTCTCTTTAAAAATCCATTTTAACAATCCAAAACCACATTTTTGGATGGTTAAAAGCAACTAAGCTGAGAAGATAAGCTACGAGCTAAGCTAACGTTAATTATTGTTAAATTTCAAACAATATTATCATTTATCGCAATAATTTCTGAGACGTCTAATCGCCCAGCAAATTTGTTATCGTGACAGGCCTGTTTCTAAACTCTAAACGCTGTAAAAGAGCACAGAATGTCATGATTTCAGCTCTCTGCCTCCTCTGCTCTGTCGCCTGCAAGCGCTCTTGGCCACGCCCACTTCTCCGCTGTGCAGGTAGAACAGCTGATCATCTGCAGCAGGAAGTTTATCCTGCAGTATGGGCAGCACAGAGGCGCAGCAGGTGCTAAATAATTAAAAATAATTAATTTTAAATTAAAAATTTCATGCCAATCGTGCGGCTCATCCATCAATCAGCCAACTGTGTGTCATGTCCTATCTTATTTTGAAAAACGGCGATAAACGAACCGTGAAGTAGCGTGGGACTACTGTACGCTCAAAAGAGCTCAGAGACGCGCTCTCCCATGATGCACCTTCCCTCCTTACTGACAGATTTCACCCCTGACAGGTCGCTTCACTGCAGACAACCTCAACAAACTGAAGAACCTTTGTAGCAAGAGCATCGGGGAGAAGATGAAGGTACGGACACAGAAGAGTTCAGCTTTGAAATGACCTAGAGTCAATATTTGTTTTTGTGTCAGTTTAAATTTTTAATCATCCTGGTCATGGTAATCTTTAACGCAGAGAAAAGAACCAGTTGGGGACAACGAGTCTGTACCAGAAGAAGCACAGAACCTGGAGGCTCTAACAGCAGAAACGCTATCGGTACGAGCAGCAGAGCTCTTTGTGCGTTGTTGTGTCCGCTTTAGCTGTTTCTAAACTTCTTATTTTCTGCATCAGGCCCTGACGGTTACACAGATCAAAAAGGTGCGTTTGCTTGTGGACGAAGCTGTGGAGAAAAGTGACGGGGAGAGGATGAAGCTGGAGGCGGAGCGGTTCGAGTACCTGCGGGAGATCGGCAACCTGCTGCACCCATCTGTACCGATCAGCAACGATGAGGTAAGAGCTTCACGACAACCCGAGGACTAAAACCAGACACAAGACTGGATCCAAGAATATTCAGATTAAAAAGCCGAGATTTGATTCTGACGATTATTTTTATTATTTATTAGTGTTTTATCAGATTTCTTGTAAGAACGTTTACCCAACAAAATCCAATTAACTAGTTTGAACAATTAAGTTTTTATTGCAAAGTCAAGTCATTGTGCAAATGTTGATTTGCTACTTTTAGTTTTAACAACTCAGTTGTAGCTCACGCCACGTTATTTATTTATTTATTGCTCCTGTCAGGATGAAGACAACAAGGTGGAGCGCACCTGGGGGGACTGCAGCGCTCAGAAGAAATACTCTCACGTTGACCTGGTGGTCATGATCGATGGTTTTGATGGAGAGAGGGGAGCCGTTGTGGCTGGGAGCAGAGGCTACTTCCTGAAAGTGAGTTTACAAACACAAACAGGTTATTGGGTGCAGACGAGCACAAACAGGCCTGCATCCTCCAGGTCTGCATCCTCCAGGTCTGCTTCTTCCAGGTCTGCATTCTCCAGGTCTAGATCCTCCTGACACAGTCTGTACAGACCAAAGAGATACGACCAACACTGATGCTTAACTTCCTGACCTGCAAGTTTAAAAATCAGCTGCTGAGTGGTTTCTTCTTTTCCGTGTTGCATTCAGGGCCCTCTGGTGTTCCTGGAGCAGGCTCTGATTAACTACGCCTTAAGGATCCTCTACAGCAAGAAGTACACCATGCTGTACACGCCGTTCTTCATGAGGAAAGAGGTCATGCAGGAAGTGGCCCAGCTCAGCCAGTTTGATGAAGAGCTTTATAAGGTTCGTAGTCACTGACTGGATTCAGTAATAGGTTGGATGTGGGATGTTCAGGTCATCACCAGACCACACGGTGACAAACGAGGCAAACCTTCTCGTTGAGAGGCAACAACATGAAAGAAGCTGTTCCATGGCGTTCAGTCCTGGTCCTCGGGGACCAAGTCCTGCATTCTTTACTTGTTTCCTTCTCATCAGCAGGTCTTCCATGTTCTGCCTGTTAATCAGTCATTCAGTCACATCAGGTGGACCAAAGCAGACAAAGATCCACAATCCATGCAGGATGGTGGTCCTCGAGGACCAGGATCGGACACCACTGAATCAAACATAGTGTTTTATTAGTAGATGTTTACATTTTGAATGGCCTTAACGTCAGCTGGTTCAGGTCATCTCATCAGCGTTGTTCCTTAAGGACTTAAGGATCACATCAAACATCAGATTTAAGAAACGAGCTCACTGATTTGGACGGACTGTTGATAACAGACACCGTTTTAGACTCAACTTGAGAATTGTCCTGAGTACTTAGAAAAAAGAAAAGAAAAAACTATTTAATTTGTGTTTCTTTCAGGTGATTGGTAAAAGTAGTGAGAAATCGGACGACAGCGCCATAGATGAGAAATATCTCATCGCCACCTCTGAGCAGCCCATCGCAGCCTTCCTGAGGGAGGAGTGGCTCAAGCCTGAGGACCTGCCGATCCGCTACGCCGGCTTCTCCACCTGCTTCAGACAGGAAGTGGGCTCCCATGGGCGGGACACCCGTGGGATCTTCAGGGTGCACCAGTTTGAGAAGGTCAGAGGTGGCGTAATGTTGTTAGGTCACTCATTTCACCCAAATATTTGATCAAGACAATCTCAGTTCTGTAGCTTATAGTTACTGTTCTGCTCATTTTAGCTTTTTGCTTCTGTTCAGCTGGTCTTAGCTACCATTTTGCTCATTGTAGCTACAGTTCTGCGTCTTTTAGCTGCTGTTCAACTGCCTTTTTGTTACGGTTGTACTACTTTTAGCTAATGTTCTGCTTCCTTTAGCTAATATCCAACTGTTTATAGCTGCTGATTGCTCATTTTAGCTACAGTTCTTTTCATTTTAACTACTGATCTGCCGACGTACTGTTTTGCTTTTATTATCCCAAATTATGCTTTTTTTATTTTTATTTTTTGCTTTTAGCTACTGTTTTACTGCTTTTAGCTTGTAAATGAGTCCCCGAGGCTCAATGGGATTAACCTGTATAAAGATTGAATGAGCTACTGTTCTGCTGCTTGTGGTTAGTGTTTTGCTTGTTTTAGCTACAGTTCTGTCCATTTTTCAACCTTTAGCTACTGTTCTGCTTTTATTTTCTAGCTCAACAACTCAGTTTCAGCTTCTTCAGTAAATTTCAGCTGCGCTCTGCATTCAGTCTGCTTTTTGTTGTTGTTGTTTGTAAACATTCTGGCTCTTCACGCTTGTTAGGAAAGTTTTGGATGTTACTTCCTGGATCTGAGCTTCCTGTTTCTGGTTGTAGATCGAGCAGTTCGTCTACGCCTCCCCACATGACGGTAAATCCTGGGAGATGTTTGATGAGATGATCGGGACAGCAGAGGAGTTCTACCAGTCGCTGGGAATTCCTTATCGCATTGTCAACATCGTCTCCGGTATTTCTCACGCAGCTCAGTGAAGTTGGAGCTGCTTTAAATCACCCAGAAACCTGAAAAGTCTGTTTATTGACACAGAGTCCGATCGTGACATCGGCTCACT
Source organism: Simpsonichthys santanae (assembly GCA_031762415.1). Lineage (NCBI taxonomy): Eukaryota > Metazoa > Chordata > Actinopteri > Cyprinodontiformes > Rivulidae > Simpsonichthys > Simpsonichthys santanae. Next base: position 32,249,910 of record JARVLU010000103.1, on the reverse strand, counting down.
GTGCGCTTCGTTATCCTCCCCGCAGGAGCCTTGAATCATGCGGCCAGTAAGAAGCTGGACCTTGAAGCCTGGTTTCCTGGCTCGGGGGCCTTCAGAGAACTGGTCTCCTGCTCCAACTGCACCGACTACCAGGCCAGGCGTCTCAAGATCCGCTACGGACAGACCAAGAAGATGATGGATAAGGCGAGTGCAAAGCTTCAGAGAATGTAATCTGATTTGTTCAGGTTTTTGTTTTGTTCTTGGATGAACTGTCTGAACTGCAACGGCGCAAAGAGCTGGATGAATTTTCCTCGGGACGAAACGAGCTGCCAGTTTTCTCAACTGGTGAAGGAAAAGCTTCTATTTAACGAGGCATTCGATAGAAACATCGTTTAAACTATTAAAAACAAAAAAAGAAGAAGAAGTAAACAGCTGATTCCTCGTTAGCATTCATCATATTAAATAAATTGAACATCTGTAAGAAAACATTTTCTTTCATGGGAAGAAAACAAGATATTTTGTAAAAAGAACGTCTTTAAATTTAAATGTTAAGTGATTGAACGTTGACATATTGGTCACAGAGTCGTGGGCATCTCAAACCAGATTAGCGTCAATAGATTGTAGAGGTGTATTTTCAGAGCAGAGCTGGACGTCCCTTATGACAGAAGACCTTTGAGACTTCAGCTTCAAGTGTCTAGGTTTTAAAACCAGACTGATGTTGAATAATATTTATTGAAAAACTTGTCCAAATCCTAATTTCTAAAGTTTGCTGGAGCAGATTAATCATAAATGGCTGCCAAAGTGGGAACAACCATGTGGGCAGAGGATGGTAAGGGTTTGCACAACCTTGAATACAGTTTTACGATCTGTGCTCACAAAATAGGATTTGGTTTTAAAGATGTTAGCAGCAACAGAATGCTGTGGGACTGCCACAGATCATTCACCATTTTCTTCGTTTTGAGTTTCCGACCGTCACGGTCCGTTGAGACGGTGGCTTTATCTCCAGGCGTCCAACAACATAATCTATTGTCTCTTCTTGCGTTCTGCAGGCAGAGTTTGTGCACATGTTGAATGCCACCATGTGTGCAACAACACGTGTGATGTGCGCCATCCTGGAGAACTACCAAACAGAGGAAGGCATCGTCGTTCCAGAGAAGCTCAGGGACTTTATGCCTCCAGGTGAGACGGCCTGATAAAATTAACTAAACCCAGAGCAACACTTATTTTATTTCTGCTGGTAAACTAAACCTGTACCGTATTTTTCGCCCTATAAGTTGCAGTTTTATGCATAATTTACATGCCCTGCAACTTATACGCCGAATTAACGTATTTATGGATTTTCCCATATTTAAAAAAGTTTTTGTCTGAGATATGACCGTTCTCATTCATTCTGACTGAAAATATTGACCACTACCATTTTCAGCTGCTAGATGATGCTTGAGTAGTATGGCATGTCATTGTGTCATGTGATAGGTAAAAGTCACTATTAATGACACAATCGGCTTGCCATAGACTGTCACCTTTGTCCAGCTCGCTTGGAGCAACCGTCAAATCAGCTTCATTTCGCTGCGCCGCCTCTGCGAAATGAAGCTGATTTGACCATTGAAGTGCATTTAATAAGTAAAAGTTCAACTGAGACACATCTTTACTATAATGTGGATCAAACAAATAATTGTTTTTAAGTGTTAATCTAGTTAAGTTATTGCTAAAGTCCTCCCATGCACGCTCCTGTGGCCGCCATTTAGCAGCCAATCGATATTTGGTACGACACTGGCCCACATTTCCTGGTTGTCAGCGGTGACGCATAATAGATGCGACGTATCCGGCGAAACGACATATTTATGGATTTTTCCACTTTATTAGACACTTATAGGGCGATGCGACGCGTACGGCAGAAAATACGGTAGCTAGTGAAATGGCATTTCCTGCAAAAATGCAGAGTGAAACTGCCCAGTGTGACTTGAGTGAAGTCTACATGCGCCCTCTGCTGGATACATTGTACAATTACTTTTTTATGAAAGTAAGGACACGGCTTGTTCCCATTGTTTAAATCTGTACGTAATGGGACAATTGTCACTGATTTGTCCTTAATCGTCTATATCAGCCTAATATATATTGGCCGTACCGATATATCGTTCAGGCTCTACTACTTAAGTGTATTTTTCTAAAATATTGGGCTTTTTTCCCTCCAACGGTTTAACCAACTTTGCACATCAAAACTGGCTTAAATTTATTTTTCTTTTCTCCACCTTCAGGTTTGAACGAGATCATTAAGTTTGTTAAGCCGGCCCCCATCGATCAGGAGGTGCTTAAGAAAGCCAAAAAACAGCAGGAAGGAGGAGGAGGGAAGAAGAAGAAGCAAGGAGGAGGAAACCTGCCCAACGCCATGGAGAACATGTCCGTCAACGACTCATAGACTCCAAAACACGCCAGCTGCTGTTCCTCACAGACCGCTGGCGGATCAGAGCCTCCAGTTTCATCATGATGATCAGGGAATGTTGTTGACCTTGACACGAAACAATAAAGTTAAAAAACAAACATTAAAGGTAATTTTAGGATTGGCTCTGTCCCGTCTGTGTGTCCACCTGCCTGGAGGAGTTTGTTCATCTCATCCTCTCTTTGCACATAAACCCATCTGTACTTGCACACTTCCTGTTTGTCATCAATTCACCAACAAAAAGCCTAAAACCAACAGCAGCCAACGCACCTGTTGATTCATTCAGCTCGAGTAAAAACTCTTCGTCAGCATCAAAACTCTCACCTGCTCTTCGACGACTTCCTGCCTGAAAGCGGCTTTAAAATGAAAACTGAGGAACAGAAAGTCTTTGGTGAGAGCGGTCTGGTGTTTCAGTTCCTCTCCGTGTTGTCCCATCACCTTTGACCTTTGGATGTCCTCTGTACGGACTGGCTAATGTAACACGATGAAGTGGCACTTACTGTAAACAATAAATATAACGGATACATAACCCTGTGTTTTATATTCTTAAGTTAACAGCACAGACTGAACGCTGACCTTGAATACCACAGGTAGCTATGATTGTATTTGACAACGGGGCGCCAGATTTTACGTATGCGCACAAGTACGGTAAATACAAAAAAGACTAATGCTGTTGTCTATTCAGTGGTTCCCAACTCTGGTCCTTGAGGAACACCATCCTTTATGTTTCATTTGTTTCCTGCTCCAACACACCTGATTCAGTGATTTAATTACTTACTGTCGTTCTGCAGAAGCCTGTTAATCACCCATTTATTAAAATCAGGCGTGCCTTAGCAGGAAACAAAACATGCAGGATGGTGTTCCTCAAGGACCAGAGTTGGGAACCCCTGAGATGCATGCTTCATTTAACATTATGGGACGCAAGGTATTATTCACAAAATTAGCTGCATTATAGACATTTTTTGTGGCGGCCATCTTGAATTAGGTTGACTCTAAAAGTTACGCAGTTGTAGCTCTGATGTGTGGTTCATGAGAAATTTTGCTAACAGCACAGACAAAAACCTATGGCGGATTAGGGCCATGATGCAATAATTTTTTTCCTCTTAATTCTGAGAAAAAAGTCAGATTCTGAGATTAAAGTCAGAATTAAGTGAGGGCGGGGAATGATTGCACCGTGGCCCTAATCATGACATCTGATCTGTACAAAATGTCTTTCATCTTTCACAGACAAATATTGACTGACCCAATTTATCTACACTTGTTTGGATTAGGAAACTATCTGAAAAACACAGCGGGGCCTGTGTACTTCCTGGTTTGTCTCTTGACCAGATGATACTCTGCTACGTGTTTGTATAAAAAATATACTATTAATAAAAAAAACATCCACAGCTCAGCTTGGAAGAATAAAACATCCCTTGTGTTAAATTATAAATTTAATCTCAAATATTTTCTATTTTGAAGTCATAAATATTCACCGTATCAGAGCAACATGATAAAGAGCAATAAGGAAGAAATGTTTGGGTGTTGATTAACTCGAGCAGACTTTATCCTCCTCAGAGCGGAACAGCACCAAGAAACCAACTCACTTTGGTTTATTTGCTGCTTTAAAACCAAATCTGCAGAGTTTCTCCTCCAGATCCTTTGGTTCTGCAGGTTTCTGTTCAGTTTCTCTTCAGGATGTATGAACTTCCAGAAGAAGACCACGAGATCCTGTTCTCTGTCAAGGTAAACCTGGTTCCTACATTCAAAAACCTCAATGTTAAATGTTTAAAATGTAGTCAAATGTGAGCTTTCCCTCCTGCTTTTAGTTCTCAGAACCATTTCACGTGTCTTCCTGTAGTTTCTGGGTCAGGTGGCGGTGGACCGACCTGCTGGACTTCAGGTCCTGGAAGAAGCAGCTCAGAACCTGAAGGTGCTTCTTCCATTTCAGACGATAACCCAGTTTTCTCCTGAACTACCGGAAGACATTTAATGAAACGCAAAGTAATTAAGTCAAGTCAAATTTATTTATAAAGCACATTTAAAACAGCAGCTGTTACCAAAGTGCTTAACAATCAAATCAATGGCAGTAATTAAAGAAAAAATAATGATGTAATTAAAAGCATTAAACATAAGGACATAAAAAACACAAACTCAATGAAATACTAAATCAAATCACACTGTGTTAAACATCAGTGAAAACCAGTGTGGTTTTAGGAGAGATTTAAAAACAGGAAGTGAAGCGGCCTGTTTAACGTTGGGGCAGATTGTTCCAGAGTTTAGAGCCCACAACTGAAAAAGTCTGATCTCCTCTGAGCTTCAACCAAAAGCAGCTGGTCAGATGATCTCGGCATCGGATAAGGAACCTCTGGTTGAAGTAGGTCAGAGAGATATGAGTGTGCAAGGCCATTTTGGCACTTAAAGGTCAAGAGGACATTTTTTAAAAACTTCTGATACTAACAGGGAGCCAGTGAAGGGAGGACAAAACTGGTGAATTGTGCTCAAACCTACGAGTTTAAGAGCTGAGCTGCAGCATTTTAGACGAGTTGGAGACGTGAAAGGGAGACCAGGCTGACTCCAACAGAAAGCATGTTACAGTAGTTAAACCAGGTTTTAATGAAGGTATGGACTATTTTGTCAAGGTCAGATCTGGCCAACACTGACTTGAGCTTAGCTATCTGCATTAACTGGAAGAAGCTTTTTATTGTAGAACAGAGTTACCGGTAATCTGTTTATTAAACTTAAAGTTAGAGTCTAAACCCATTCCAAGATTTGTAACAGACTGCTTAAGATATGGCTCAAGAGAGTCCAGGTTTACAGGATCAGAGACAGCGGTAGAGCTAGGACTAAGCACAACAAGTTTTCTGATCGTTGAAACTTAAAAAAAAAAAATTGAAACCATCCATGCCTTGATGTCATCAAGACATTTTAATAAAGGGTAAATGGAGCAAGAACTATTGGGTGTAAGGCCAGATAAATCTGACAATCATCAGCATAACAGTGTAACGAAAGATGCTTCCTCAGGAAAAATCCCAAAGGGAGCAGATACAGTAAAAACAGAAGGTGTCCAAGAATCGAGCCCTGTGGAATCCCGCAGGAAAGAGGCACTGAGGCAGATAAAATATTATCAATATTAACACAAAAGCTCCTGTCACTCAGATAATAATGGAACCATTCTAATGCTGCACCAGTAATCCCGACCCAGTGCTCTAACTGTGATACAGTGGTCAACAGTATCAAAAGCAGTGGTAAGGTCCAAGAGTACAAGGATCACAAACTGACCAGAATCATTTGCTAAAAGAACATCATTACAAACCCTTACTAACCCTAATCAAGACGAGCATGCACAACGGAGTCACGTTTGGGTTCAAGATGGCTGCCACAGCCAACAGCTAAGAAAACACTACAGATGCAGCTGCAGCTGTTTTGAGTTTGAATAATTCTCACTTATGTCTGAAGATATGCCTTTAGAGCCTCTGTTAGTAAAATATATTGTAATCTTTTGGACAATAATATGTTTAAAGAAGTTTAGTAGTTTTTGTACGGTAATTAGGAACAAAATGTTCTTGTTAGAATCATTTAAAGCTGTTGCAGGAGCAGAAGGACTTTAGACTCATTGTTAGCCCTTCTGTTTGTTTAAAATAAGCAAAAATAATTTTCTCTTTACTAAAACAAGATTTTATTCACTTTATCCGCTCATATTTCTTTGATTCCCTCTCATTTCAAGACCCCAGATCAGTTCTCCTCAGAAAAGGTGGCAAAGAAAAGCAAAGTGCACCTTTTCCTGTCCATGAACGGGATCGACGTTTTGGAAAACAAAACCAAGGTTTGTGACAGAAGCACTCAGTCGTTCCAGGGGTTTGTGCAGACTTGTGTCTTGCAGCATCAGGTGAAGTGTCCTCCTCGTCTTTGTCGTCCTCAGTTTCTCTTGTACTCCTGTCCTCTGTCCACCGTCTCCTTCTGTGCCGTCTTGCCATCTTCACCCAAAGTTTTTGGCTTTGTGACCCAGCATCCTGCGGCAGAGACGCACTACTGTTACCTGTTCCAGAACAAGAAGTTTGTAAGTGTTTTCACTGCAACAAACTCTGCACAAAACCACACGAGGAAACTAAATAAAGAAAACAACGACCATACTCTGCCTCAGACAGATGTTCAGGTGTCAGAGCCCCAGATGTGAATGTTTAACTCTGTTTAGGCTCACGTGCTGGTCTCGGTTATCGGCGACGCCTTTCAAGCTGCAAAAAAGGAGGAAAAGAACAGACGAGGAGGTCGAGATCTGATAGTGGAAGCACTCAGACACAAGGTTGGTCCTGTTGGGAAGTCTCCTCATAAGGAATGACTTTAGCAACCCACTTCATTCTAACAGACTGCTAAATTAAATTTCCTGCAAACAGCTTCCAAGTTTAGCTCATCTGAATTATTCAAGAGAGAACTGATTTAACAATTTCTCTGATTATCTTCAATGAGCTGCATTCTCTCTATTTCATATTTCAGAATAAACTGCTGCAGAAGGAGAATGATGAGCTGAAAAGGAAGCTTGCAGCAAAAAACTAACTAGCTCTTTGTGTAAAGTTTCTCGGACACAAATATTTGTGAATTTTTTTTCTGTATTTTGGGATTATTCCTCTGGAAAATGGATAATAAAATAATGTTATTATTACACATTTTTTTTATAATTTATTTATTAGGCTTTTATTAGAGAATCACATTTATGAAAGGCAGCTAGAATCAGTGCATATCAAATAAATACCTAAAACATAATAACTGAACAAAAGTCAAGTTTGACTTTTAATCATCTTTTGAGGAAAAACCTTACTATCCATCTATCCATCTATCCATCCATCTATCCATCTATCCATCCATCTATCCATCCATCTATCCATCCATCCATCCATCCATCTATCTATCTATCCATCTATCCATCCATCTATCCATCCATCTATCCATCCATCCATCTATCCATCCATCCATCTATCTATCTATCTATCTATCTATCTATCTATCTATCTATCTATCTATCTATCTATCTATCT
>JARVLU010000103.1:32227169-32238911 GCA_031762415.1 Simpsonichthys santanae | reverse complement strand
TTGTAGCTAGTGTTTTGCTCCTTGTAGCTAGTGTTCTGCTCTTTTTAGCTAGTGTTTTGCTCCTTTTAGCTAGTGTTTTGCTCCTTTTAGCTAGTGTTTTGCTCCTTTTAGCTAGTGTTTTGCTCCTTTAAGCTAGTGTTCTAATCCTTGTAGCTAGTGTTTTGCTCCTTGTAGCTAGTGTTCTGCTCTTTTTAGCTAGTGTTTTGCTCCTTTTAGCTAGTGTTCTGCTCCTTGTAGCTAGGGTTCTGCTTTAACAACTGTTTTCTACCGTTCAGCTAACATCAGCGTTCACAAAACCTTTTCAGGAGTACAAACAGAGTTAGTGTTATTTAAGCTCATAATTAAATTTAGTTGGCATGAATGACTTCGGCCACGACTCGCACGCAATCTGATGCCATGCAGAGACTGATAAGAACTAATGTCTCGGCCGCAGGGGAAACTGCCTCCCCACGTCCACATTCTTGAAATGATTTCACTTACTTAACGGTCGTGTTGTCGGAGTTAGTCCACCTAAAGTCCAGAGACAGAAGAGACAGAAAGTGGTCTCAGACGGACGTGCAGACGCAGGCGGAGCTGCCAAACAAGCCGACGCAGCTGCAGCTGCAGGCGCAGTCAACATGCTCACAGGCAGCAACAACACAGACCTTCATGCTTCGACACGGCCACAGAGCAATGAAAGGTTTAGATGGAGAGGAAAAACGAGGTATTGTCCCACCTTCTGTCCTTGGGGTCGATGCTGCTGAAGGTCACACTGTTCACTGGGTAATGTCTCCTGAAGAAGAGCCTTGAAAAAAAACGAATGGAAGAATGGAAACCCTTAGAGCAGGTAAATTTATCTGACTGCTCTCAACATCAACCAGGGAACTAGAAGTAGTTTAGAAATGAACAGTCATGTGCGTCCTACCTCCGCTGGCTGTCGGTCAGAGTGATGCCCTGCGACGTCACCTTAAACTGGACCACGGTCGGTGCTGGACGGGGGTTATGACCCAGCGTGGCGTCTGTTGCTTTTGCGATGGCCTGGGGGCCGGTCAGGGACTCGGTCTCCACGGAGTTCAGGTAGAGGACATAACAGGCTGGAAGCAGAAAAGGGTGAATAAAAACATTTCCAGGTTCTCCTCCTGTCTGAGCGTTTGTAGAGGAACTGGATTTTTCAAAATCGGACAGAGAAACTTTTAACGGACTTCTTCCTCCGGTCGACTCAACACAGCTTCAGTCTTTCTGTTGGATGATTTTCACTGGATGACCTAAATAACATAATTAAAACGGCGACACATAAACCAACACTGGTCCTGAGGGAGTTCAGTTCTTAGAGGCCGACGACAGAACTCAGACGGAGCTAAACCACACGGACTCGATCTACACGCTCGGACCGGCGGAGTGAAGGAGACCTCGACTCAACCCCGGCAATGTTGGAACCCATGGAGCAGGGGCGCCCAATATGTCGATCTCGATCTACTTCTCGATCTCAAAGGTATTTTGTGTAGATCACATGGAATAAAAAATTAAATAAAATAAAAAAACAGACGTCAGCTGATCATCCATGTATGAAATTTGTCTCTTGATTGATTGACAGCCAGTCAGTCTTGAGGCCCCGTCTACACAACGTGAAACGTTCGACCGTTCATTTACAGACAACGGCCTCGTTCTCTCTGAAACTGAAGGTTTCTGAATCCAGGTCTCACAGTTTACCCCCCCCCCCCCCCAAAAAAAAAAAAGAGGAGTGAAATGTTCTGCAAGTGTGAAGTCGTACGTGCGCACTACAGGCAGCTGCAGTCCAAAGACCACACATTACAGTTTAGGTCAAAATACTATCATTTTAAAGTGTCAGTACTGTACTATAGTTCATAATTTCTTATCTGGCAACCCGACTGACATGGAAACTACAGCGTTTTTTGTGAAAACCCACTCATTTTTTGTTTATTACCCCCCAATGAACATTGAAAAAACACTAATGTTTCCAGAGGTTGTTCTCGTGTAAACGGGGCCCACTTTGACTCGGTCATTTTAAAACGTGGGCGCCCCTGCCGTGGAGGATGGTGAGTGTTTTGTGCTTCATTTCACTTATTTGCTCGATTTGAACGTGAATGTTTTGAAAGTACGGTAATGTCGTTGAACAGCCTCGCCATGACGAGCCGGCCCACATCTGAGGTGGCACATTGAAAATCACAGAGAGCGAGTAGAGTCACGGTGAGACTGAACGAGAGCAAAACAGCATTTGATTGAGCCAGAGCAGCAGAGCGTGCTGGACCTGAGAGGAGGGTTTAGCTTGTTAGCTAAGCTAACAATGTTTAGGAAGAAGAACTCACCGGCTCCTTGTTTGAGCAGATCAGCAGCTGTACTGACGTTACTGATGTTACTGACTTGTTGAACCTCCTGCACCTCTCCAACCAGATCTGACGACAAAGATATAACACTTGCTTTATGTCCAATAAAACACTTCAAAACATCCTTGTATTAAAGCAACGTTCTGCGTGTTTTGACGTGTTAAACCAGGCTCTCTCAGCTTCAGGCTCTGAGAAGAAAACAGTCCAGAGATGAGCTCACACAAACCTTTTTCAGGGATTTTAAGAGCGCAGGGCAGAGAGATGGGAGTGATGGAGTGTTGATAGACCAGTGCAGACAGACTCCCTGTGGACAACAACAAAAATGTTTCCAAGAGAACGCAGCACATGTAAAAGCAGTTTTCATTAAGATAAGACTTTCCAGTGTTAATCTAAACTATAAACAGAAAAAAAGCCACATGACTGCAGGTCCAAATGTTTATGTTCCTGTGAAATAATCTAATCTTTAAACCAAGTCTGGAGCATTTCATCACGTGTGTCTTTGCATGAGCTTTGACAAAAACATGAGGAACAGAAAAGGTCACGGAATGAGGACATTACAGTACATGTATTGTCAAATGCACGTTTGATTTATGACAAATCATTTGATTGGACGTAGAAACTGGATTCAAGGGAGCAGCTTTAGATCTGAGCACATATCAACTGTACCGAAACGTTCGGAGGCCGCCCAAATGAAAAGGTATAAATGAAATGTATATAAGGTATATAAAGGTACATATGGGTACTGTATTTTTTGGTCTATAAGTCACAGTTTTTTACATAATTTACATGCCCTGCGACTTATACACCGAAGTGTCGTATTTATGGATGTTTTTCTCATATTTATAAACCAATTTTTGGCTGAGATATGACCCGTTTTCATTCATCCTGACTGAAAATATTGAACACTACCATTTGCAGCCACTAGATGGCACTCAAATTATATGGCATGCCTTTGTATCATGTAATAGGTAAAGTGACTATTAATGACACAATCGGCTTGCCAAAGCCTGCCACCTTTGTCCAGCTCGCTTGGATCAACCATCAAATCAGCTTCATTTCACTGCACCGACGAAATGCAGCTAATTTGACCATTGAAGTGCATTTATTAAGTAAAGGTTCAACTGAGACACACCTTTACTTTAAAGTCGAGCAAACAAATAATTGTTTTTAGGTGCTTTTTTTGTTAAATTTTCAAGAAATGTGCGGTGTTCCTACTTCCTGATTTTCTCTGCGCGCTCCCGGATTTGGAAACCAATCTGTTTTTGACACACCAGCCCACATTTCCAGGTTGTCAGCGGTGACACATAATGGATGCGACGTACACGGCAAAGCAACGTATTTATGGATTTTTCCACTTTATTACATATTAAAGGTATATAATGGTATAAATGAAAACGTTAAACATGGGCCTGGACCAACAAGTGGAGAGGCAAACTCACCAAAGTAGGGCTCGTTTTGACATCCTTTGATCTTGACCCCTCGGGGTCCAGTCTCGATCAGGAAATGTCTCACCAGCTGCTCCAGAGGGTCACTCGCTGGAAAACCAGGTTTTAATTGTTAAAAACTACAAAGACCATTGTTTCGTAATTAAAACACCTGATCTAAGAGCTCTTAAATCAAATTACCTTTGCTGTTGTGGTTCACGTTGGGGGGAGGCGTGGCCACCTTCAGAGCCAGACCGTAGGCCCCCTGGAAAGAGTTACTGTCCCTGATCAGGAAGGTTCCCGGCTCTCTCTCCTTCAGCGCTGCGATTGCTTCAACCAAACACAGCGTAACGTTACAACCTTCATTCCTGCATACGCTGAAAGACTGAAGTGAAATAAGGAGCTTGCCTTGCTCTCTGGAGATGGCAGGTTTGTACCAGAACCTCGAACTGTCCTGGACAAATTTCACACTGACCCGGTTGATGTCATCATTTAGGCCTGCAGGGGGTGCAATTTCTCCCACATTGGGAGAAAATGTGACGTGATGCTGGGTGGTGGAGGGAGGCACGTGTCCCCCGGACGGCCTCCCCCCTTCGATGGGAGAACCTGGGTGAGCGGGCTGATACCGCTTCTCCGGTAAAGGCGGCTGAGGGGGAGGAAGAGGGATGGAGATGGTGGAGTAGGAGGCTGGTTGGAGCTGTAGGGTGGGTCCAGAGTAAACGTGCCTTTTGTTGGTTTCCATGGCAACGCTGTGCTCCATGCCCAGGTAGTGGTGATGTGGGGGTCCATGGTGCTGCAGGTAATTAGAGTGGTGGGGTTCTGATCCACTCAGCATTAACCTCCTTCCCAGGGTGGCAAAACCAGGAACCGGAGCGTCAGAGACCGGTGAGCCATCTGCGCTGCCAGGTCCTGGCTGCGGGGAGGACGGTGCGAGAGCAGACGAGGGGCTGGAGGTGGTGGGCTTGTGGACATCTGGGTCAGATTTCATCGTTGGAGAAGATCCATTGACCTGCAGTGAGGTCGGCTCTGGAGAACCATTGGCTTGGGTCTGGGTCTGTGCCACTGCAGAGGGTACAGCAGCAGCTTCTGAAGAACGCAGGGCTGGAGGAGTGAGTGGTCCGGACTGAGGGCTTGGGTCTGATGCAGATGAAGGGGGGCCCTGGTTTGACGCAGGTGACGACGCTAACGGTGCGTCTGTGCTGCAGAGCTGCTGTGGTGGGGTGGTGGGGGAAGCTTTGGTTGGTGCGGTGCCGCAGTCGGGGGATTCAGTTTGTGACTGTGTATTTTTGGTGAGTGAAAGAGACGACTGCTCTGGGCTCGTGTTGGAGCTTCCTACGGCTTCCTGGACTCCATTGGCGTTACAGAAGTGTTCGTCCTGAGTCGGGGAGTCCTCATTGTCACTGCCGATGATGTCTGTGGTCCGGATGTCATATTCCCCCCTTCCTGGACTGGGGCTTGAACAAACACACATGGTTATAATTATTAATATAAAGACACAAAGCTCTCTCTGATTGTACACTTCTGAGTGTGGACATGAAACCAATGTACTACAATCAGTTCACATTAAGCATTAGTTGGATTTTAAGGAACCGAACCTTGTGTCTTAACCAAATGGAAAAACAAAACAGAAAAAAATGACTGATATGTATTGAGCTCAGTGGTTTTCTCTACTCATATGTTTCCCAGCCCCTTCTAGTTATTTACACATTAAGATCCAATCAAAGTACGGGAAAACTTATATCAATGTTGTTGTTTTTTTAAATCAGTAAAACATACCATAAAGCTTGTGCACCAGGCGTCATTATTATCACCATCTTGACCTCATATCCAGACAAATATCTCAACATTAGTGCAAATGGATCCCCAGTCATAACAAAGACTGCAACTTAGATATTGTCTCCACAGAACTCTATGCTAAATAATTAGCAACACAATCCATCCCTCAAAGTAAAAACACAAACATGGAGTACCTCTCCTGCGTTCGGAGAGGACTGCTGGTGTGGACAGGAGTAGAAGGTCCAGACATGTCAGAAGGTGTGGAGCAGGCAGCATGGCCTTCTCTGTGGACCCTCTTAAAGGAACTGTGGGTAATGTGATCCCTCCAGCCAACACTTTCACCAGAACTACGAAGGCCATCTGAGAGCAGGACACAATGGGAACAGTGATCAGTTGGGGGTCAAATGTGTTCAGAAAGTATCTCTGACTGTGAAAAGAATGAAGTGTAATTTATTCCCACAACATTCATAGTAAATAAAAACACGTTGGTGTTTTACTCACCGGTATGCGAGTCGGGGCTGTATGACTGCTGCGAGTCTGGATGCCGGTGATGGTGGCTGTGGTCCGCTGGCCCGTTGCTATGGCTACAGGACCCAGTCATTGAGGAGGCAGGAGGGAGTGGAGACGTGGACTCAGACTGGTAGCCTGAGGCGTAGCCCCTGCTTTCAGATGGCGAGGGCTGGTACGGTGAGTAGAGGCACGCCTGACGTGGTGTTTGGTACCCGCTGCTGCTGCTGCTGTACTTCAGATCCAGGTGAGAATGAGCATGGGACCTTGATGCTTCTGGATAAGCCGGGTGGCCTGACGGCAGTGGGTCAAAGGTAAAGGCTGGCAGATCATGTCCCTGTGGGCCGTAGGAGGCTACGGTGGCTCTCCTGTGCCAGTATTCAGCCTCTCGATCTCTCTCCCACTGAAGCTCCGCCTCCCTGTCTCGCTCCCAGTGCAGTGACAGCTCCCTGCCCCGCCTGAGCCCTGGGTCCCTTTCCCAGTGGATCTCTGATCCTCTGGGTAACTCAGTCTCCCGGGCTCTCCTAAGCCCCACCTCCCTCTGTTGAAGCTCCGCCTCCCTGTCCCAGTGGAAGCTGTCCCCACGGTCCAGCCTCAAGTTGTGATAGGCAGCAGAGTCTTCTCTCCTGATGCTGCAGTCCCTACAAAGACAGCCAGGGGGTGGTGGACCGTCCATTAGCATTATGTCTTGGTAAGTCGGGCTGGTGGAGGGCTTTGTGGGGTGTGAGAGAGGATGGTTGTGGCTGTGAGGTGGAGGAGGATGGTGAAAAGGTGCCTCCTCATGACAGCAGAGGCGCCCGGGGGCAGGCATGGGGTGGTGTGGATGACTGTGAGAGTGAGGGATCAGGTCTTGTGACGGATACGGACAGATACGTCGAGGGGACGGCACCTCTGAGCAGGTACGGTGTAAAAAGTGAGAGGGGTAACTTTGACGGTCCCACACTAGATCTGGAGGTGGAAGGGACTGTTGCGTGTGTGGGCTGTAATGCTGACACATGTCCATGTGTGACGGAGGAGCAGCTGGGTTTGGGCTCGTGGGGGGGTTCGCCCCGTGATGACCATTGGTGCCAGGGGCTCGATCCAGGCAGTAGCCGTTAGGCATGAGGAGGGTGCGGTCACAGCCCGGTTCAGCACAGCGCTGGGAGCGGTAACCATCCCTGCACGAACACGACCGACTGAGCCGCAGCGCCCCGCTTCTCTCCGAGGGCCACGAATCTCCATCATCCAAAATGGCGGTCTCTCTCTCTCCGTCTGGGTTCCCCTCGATCCCTCCGAGGAGACGTTCAAGTTCCTCCCTCTCCTGCCTGGTCGGGGGCGGGGGACGGACAGGATCCTCAGAGTGATCGGGATGGATACACGACTGGTTCAAATGGAGGGGGTGGGGTGAAAAGCTGGGGTCAGAACTTTGGGTGATCATATGATCGGGCCTGTCTTCTAAGAAGCCGCCTCCTGGGCTGCTGCCGTTAGTTGAGGTCAGAGAATCGGAACCCGCACCGCGGCGCTTCTTTATCTGAGCGTAAAGGCTGCCATCTAGAGGACCTCTGGTATGAGCAATATCTGAAACAAACCAACAGGGAGCTCATTTTATAAAGTAAAACACATTTTAACAAAGTTGTTTGTTGTTCTTTCGTGTTACTCTGGTTCTGATCGTCCAGGACAGTGGTTTTCAACCAGCAGTTCCTTGGTTCCTCTGCAGAGGCTCTTTGACCAAGTATAACATTGAAATAAATCTTGATACATGTATCAACAACCACAGTAAGAAAGTTAGATATTTTTAGCCATTTTTATCTACCAGTAGTTGTCTGTTGCTTGAGAATAAACATTTCTATGACGAAGGACCAAAACACATCGATGCTAGCGATAGCACCACATCTTAAACACATTTGACTCCGGGTCATCGGTAGTCTCAGTAACAATAGTTACCCTCCAGGCTGTCCTGGTACCGCTGGTTGAAGTTCTCATAAGAATCCCAGCGAACCACCGGGTCAGAAGTGTTGTAGTCGACTATGACAGCCGGGTCGTTCTTGTGGTATTCACGTCCTGAGAAAAAAAAAAAAAAAAAAAGTTTAATTCCAGGTTTTCTTTCTGCCACTGCGCTGCTTGAATCTGATTTGGGGGTTAACTAACCTTTGATCCTCTCAGGTCCAGAAGAGAAGACAAACTCCACGGTGGCATCGGATGGAAAACGTTCATCTGAGGGAAAGAAACGAGAGTCAAATCTCTCCAATATAACAGCTTTCCAGAGACGAAACACACGCCCCTAAATTAGATCTCCGTTTTAAAAAGTAAATATTGTCACACAAGGTGCAGATTTATAAATATAAATTGTACATAAACCCCATCAAACTTTTCCCACAGATGTATCCCGAGATACAAGAACCCAGAATCATACGTTTCTGTTTATTAATACTTCATATCTTGTACAGAAAACCACATTCCTTCTACAGACATGATCCGTTATTCCATGGAAAGTGAAACCGAGGGGGAAATTAAGTAACGAGCACATTCATTTTTGACTTAAGGAATGCAAAGCCAATAAGCGTGTACCATAAACTCTGAGCGGCGATTTTTATTTTATTCTTCACACACTGTCATTGTGGCTTGTAGCGCATCTCGTTCTCACTGAACGCTCCTCCTGGGAGCTGTCATTACTTCCAGGGTGAGGACCAAACTGCTACTTGTTAGGGATTTATTCCGCCACAGAATCATGAGGCCAAAACCACTGAAAATATATTCCCACAATTCCCCGTTTGAACGGCTGCAGTCGAGTCGGTGTCTGTTTGAACATCGGTTTACAATAAAAGCATCCGGAGAAGCAAAAACCAGGCGTTTAGGAAACAATAACATTTGTAAAGTTAAAAACAGACGGACTATTATAAAACAAAAAAAAAAAAAAAGTTTGTTCTCATGAATGAATCAAAAGTTTAGTTTGAAACTAGACTTTTGTTTTTGGAGGGACTACAGTGGGATGCTGATAAGTCCAGGTTGCCATGGCGATGTTATTTGAATTTTATCATTCTTGGACATAAGATTCGCTCAAACTTGGTGTGATTTTACAAAAGTAATTAATTCCCAAAGACACAATTTACAAAGTTTCTTCAACTTGATGCATCGAGTTGAAGAAACTTTTCAGTCATTATAAATGAAGTTTGATGAACGTGAGCTGAAAAACTAATGAAGGCTGCTCTCCGAGTGGTACTTTTACTGGATAGCTGGAAGCTTTCTCACTTCCTTCTATCAAATAAATGAAAAATACAGCGAACCAATAAACAAAACACAACTTTTTACTTTTAGGTTAAATAAAACAAATTAAGACTCCAGAACAACCAACTAATGGGACATAAACAAAGCATTTCATTTCAGTTTGTCTCTTGAACCACGTTTGGTTTGGGGTTAAAACTACCCGCAGCATTTCCTAAATGTATCCACCCCCGGATCAACGCACCGGTGTGAGCTTCATCCAGCTCGCCCTTGCCGAACCAGAGCTGGGCTCCGTGGACGGTGCAGGTGTGGAACTGCAGCCTGAACACCGTGTCTCTGTCGGCGCTCTGGGCTCGCCGGTGGTAGCATTTCACCTGAAGAGGGCAGCAGAAAGCGAGGTTGGCTGGGCAGTAAGACACCTCACAGATGATTCAGACAAATTACCAGTCCTTCAAGATCAGAATATTTATCTTAGGGATGAAGTTTATCAGCTTGTAATGATTTTTAAAAAGTCATAATTACACCCCCCACGCATATGCAGGGGTCTTCCGGTTCCTCCTGGTCTGACTCACCATGATGTCACCCTTTAGCAACAGGGCCGGTTCGATGCTCACGCACAGTCTTCTGCCTCCGGTGCCTTGAAGGTCACTGTGAAAGACAAAACGTAGCAAATTAACCTTTTTTACAACGCCACGGAATGAGTGGAAATGAAAGGAAAGGCTCTTTAAGGTGTCAGAAACTAACTGTGGTTCTCAAAGTTGTGGTCAAGAGGTTGTGAAACACCAAACGAGGGGGTCGTGAGATAATCTACAGATATCTAATTTTACATGTGACTGCCAAAATGTAGTTTCTGATCAAAAGAAATCAAAATTCATTAAAATGTAATCTTTATTACATGGCTTATTAGCAATACTTACATACCTGTACTATAGCAGAAGTCAAGATTCTCTAATACTTTTATTCTGTGGGTCAAAAAGCTGAAATGTTTGGGAACATCTGATTTAAATGATGTATTAATTTGGCAGTAAGGATGTTTAAAGGCACCAAGATGAAAAACAATGTGATAAAAGCTGGACTCAAGAAGAAAAACACCATTTAATTGTGATGCTGAACCCTCAAAGTAATGAAAGAAAACATCCCAGAGTCAACACACCCCAGATTTATACAAAGTCCTTATAAGAGAAAGAGACTCACTATATGCCCGAAGTGTAGACCAGCTGCATGGACTGGTAGATCTTCAGGAACGGGTAATAACCTAGAAAGAGGAGAGGATTTTATCAGCGTGTGCAGCGAGGAATGTGCTGATTCCATCCTCTCCTTGTGGACCTGATCATCAGATAAACACAAGTGTGTGTGTGGGTGTGTGTAGAGGGAATGCAACCATCTTTGGCATCTGCATCCAGAATCATCTCTGTAAATCCAGAGGGAAGCCTGTCAGAAGACCCTCGCCAACCCAAACATCCCATCTCATACAGGTTTTATCTATATGCAAAGACCCGGACCGGATAGATTCGAGACAGAAGGTCCGGTTCAGATCCAGCAACACTTTCGTTATTTGCCTTCTGGTAAATCAAACCGAACGTGTCAAGAAACGGGACTTCTTCCAGTGCTTCCCCTACATTACTTGCCTTGTTGTACCGCTGCACTGGTTGTACTGAAAGTTTGAGCGCGTTGCATTTCTAACCCGAACCCGGAACCCAGAGCCCGGCCCCATCCAACCTGGATTAGGGCCGGTCTGGTCCCTAATAATGTGCGGGCTGAGTCGGTGTCGGGCTTTTGATTGCGTCAGCAGACGCACGCGGCTGACGATCCAATTATATGGCAACACGGCATGCCATACAATCACCTGCCGCACGCGGCCATTTGACCGCGCGCTGACCGGCCTCAAAAGAGGTAAAAAGTTCAGTTAAGCTTCAGATGGACTACTGCCAGCGATCCATCAGCTCAAATGGAAGTTCACTGAGCCAATACACTCAGCGGACGCGCACGGTCGACGACCTAAACAGGTGAGATCACAAAATATCCGTCATGTCAGAGCGGGTCCGAGTCTGAATAATGCAGAATGCAGGCAGAAGAAGCAGGGATTTAATGAGCTTTGATGGCCATGAACGGACAAACACCACCTTAGCTCAGATCTTCTGCCCCCTTTACTCAGCTGCATGCGTCCACCGACCGTTAATAACTATATAAGTAGTGAAAGCTTAATTTAAAATGTGGAGTTGGTGGTGGTGGGGGGGTGTTTTGGGTTTGGACCTGTAATTACTGTTAATTGGTTGGATTGGGTGGGGTTAGGAAATGATGGCTATGGGCTGGGCTGAGTCTGATTTTTTGGACCAGAATGCAACTCTAGAGCGGGTGCGGGGTTGGGGTGGGGATACGGCTCAGCTCGAGGGAATCTTAGCACTACCTCTACTATTTTAGCTAGCGCGTCTGTATAGGTCTTTTGCAGACACGTGACTTATGAATTCCAGCCGCCATACTGGGGGGTTACGCAGATAACGGTTCAGGTA
>JARVLU010000103.1:32118923-32129102 GCA_031762415.1 Simpsonichthys santanae | reverse complement strand
ACCGATTAGCAGAGTGGTTCTGTTGGCAGAGGTTCTCTTAGCAACATGGCCCCATTAGCAGTACTGTTAGCAGCATGGTTCTGTTAGCAGCATGGTTCTGTTAGCAGCGTGGTTCTGTTAGCAGCGTGGACCGATTAGCAGAGTGGTTCTGTTGGCAGAGGTTCTCTTAGCAACATGGCCCCATTAGCAGTACTGTTAGCAGCATGGTTCTGTTAGCAGCATGGTTCTGTTAGCAGCGTGGTTCTGTTAGCAGCGTGGACCGATTAGCAGAGTGGTTCTGTTGGCAGAGGTTCTCTTAGCAACATGGCCCCATTAGCAGTACTGTTAGCAGCATGATTCTGTTAGCAGTGTTGTTCTGTTAGCAGTGTGGTTCTGTTAGCAGCATGGATCTATTAGCAACATGGTCCTGTTAACAACATGGTACTGTTAGCAGTGTGGTTCTGTTAGCAGCATACCAGAGTGGTTCTGTTGGTAGAGAGGTTCTCTTAGCAACATGGCCCCATTAGCAGTACTGTTAGCAATGTGGTTGTTAGCAATGTGGTTCTGTTAGCAGTGAGGTTCTGTTAGCAGTGAGGTTCTCTTAGCGACATGCTCCTGTCAGCAGCATTGTACTGTTATTAGTGTCGTAGTTTTATTAGCAGCGCGGCATGATGATAATAATGACTGCCCTCCAGAATTGGGTCTGGAAGACTCAAAATCTCAGGTTTTCCCCGTGGAACTAAAAAGGCCACTCAACTCTCACTCTCACTCTCACTCCCACCTATAGGGGGGACAATTTAGAGTTTTCAGTCAACCTAACATGAATCTGTTCATCTTGTGGAACAAGTGCTACAACATTCTATAGGGTTATGGTCAGAACTCCTTTAGAGGGCCTGCATGCAGCAGAGATAACACATCTGCCCTTTGTTTTCTCCTCCTGCTCCCACCAGTCTCCTTATCTGCTGCTTTTATGACATTCCTTCTCGCTCTTCACTCTGGCTGTTCAGCTTCTTTCACCGAGGCCATAACACGAAGCACATGGCTGCATGGAATCATCTAGAGATTCAGAGCAGACAGCTTTACAATCATTCACATGCAAGAGTCTGTGGCTATGGTTGACTTTATAGCAGCCACGCTGGCGCACACGCCAACACATTTTGTCCAGCTGCTGCGGGCCTAAAACCTGGAGCAAATAAGGAAACTCACTTATTGTCCACTTCATGGGACACTCACAAGAAGATTGATGCTCGTTGTAAAATCCTGTGCAAGTTTTAAACAATTAAAATGTATGAAGTTTGGCAGAAATACTCCCACATCCTGTTTCTGCTTAAAACTTTATTAACAACACACCAACAAATAAACGGCGTGCTGAGCAGTGATTCATCTGAGACCAGAGGAGGTTAGTTTGCTTTATGAATCAGCCTGACCGATGTGAACATAAATAAACAGAAGGCAAAGAGACAGGTCTGCTTGGAATGGCATGGGAATACAGGCGTACTGCCTAAAATCAGACCAGGTCGAGGAACTGCAGGTCAGGACGGGAATTTCTCAGAAGTTGAGAGAATTTCCTACATTTGTTGTAAACTCTGATGTGTGGGAGGCTGATGGGAGGATGTCAGACAGCTCAGTGCGTGTCAAAAAGCACACTTACTTAGAGTTTACCGAATGCTGACCTCATTAATTTACAGCTTTATTTGAATTCTTTGTGAGTGATTTCATGAAAGATATTCCATATTTGCACTGGTGAGTTACAAGGTTAACGTACAAGCTACCAAAGAAACTTGGAAACAAATGTGGTTTTGAAAAGAAATGTATCCGTTCGGTTATCTTTCTGAATTCCTGTCGCAATAAAAGTTGGGTTCACAGAAAAACCACACACGACTTGGAAAACATCTAAACCAGATCACAAATAATCTGTTTGTCCTCAGTAAAATATCATCCAGACTACTGGACTTGAACGAATACATAATTATTAGGCGAGCAACTATGAGGAATCATAATTTGTAGATTATCCAATTTAAGATGTCAGTCACAGCCAACAGAGCTTTGAACACATAAGGATGGTCATCACTCCTAATTTACAGACATTGAGCTGAAGTTTGGTGAGGTTGTAGCTGAGAGTCATTCAACAGCACGTACTGTGAGAGCTAGCACATCTGGCAAGATGTAACAAGATCAGATGAGATTATTATTTACCAAGTATGACCAAAACGACTGGAACTTCAGTCTCATTTAGGATTATTGTGTGAATGTTTATGAAGCTTTCAGACTGTGATCCATTTTCTTCTGTAAGTTTTGCAGCATTGTTCTTGTTCCACTTTTTTTTAGCCATTTCAACAAATCATAAATGAAAACATTCAGCTCCTTCAGGACAATCCTGCTATGAATTTTGGTATTGGTGCAACTTTAGTTTTTGAAATATTTAGACCTATATGCCATTTTTTCCTCATAAAATGCATTGAGCTCATTTTACATTTTTCATACATTTAGACGTGTTTAAAACCTTTTATTGCTCATTTCACGTTTTGTTCTGGTTCAGCTTCTTTCAACTTCCTTGCACACAGTTAAACATTTTTTCCAGCTATTTTAAGCTGTTTTTTCAGCTGTTTTGTGCTCCTTTGAAGTTCTTTCTGATAACTACAAGTTTTGTGCTTCTTCTAAATTATTTCTACTAATTTCAGTTTGTTATGCTCTTTTCAGCTTATTTATGCTAGTTTCAGCCTTTTCTGCTATTTCAACTACTATTTAGCGGTTTTAGGCTAATGTTAGCTTATTCAGCTTATTCCACATTTTTTTGCACTCATCTAAACTTTTTTCAGCCCATTTCAACAAAAATATGCTCACTCTGCTTCCTTCTTGTAATTTCACCTTCTTTCTGCTATTTTAGCTACTTTTCAGCTGTTTATTTGGCTAATTTAAGCTTTTTTCCCCCCCAAATAATTTCCACTTTTTTAATGCTCATTTCTGCTTCTTTAAGACTAATTGTGCAAATGCATTTTTTCTGCATTTTTTAATGCAAATTTCAGCTTGTTCTACATTTTCAGCTACTTTTGTTGCATTTTTAGCTAATTACAGCCATTTTCAGATAAATTCAAAATTTTGTAGTAATTTCTGCTACGTTCTGGCTAAATTAAATTAAATTATTTATGCTAGTTTCAGCTCGTTATACTTCTTTCAGCCTTTTTCTGCCAGTTTCTGTTTCAACTACTATTTAGCTGTTTTATGCTCATTTTGCTTTTTCAAATAATTCTGCATTTGTTGAACTCATTTCAGCTGTTTCCACTTGTGGGAGTTTAAGCTTCTTTTGTCCTTTTCAGCTACTTTCATCAATTTTTTTTGCTAATTTCAGCTTTTTTAGTTAATTTCCTAATTTTTGTGCTAATTTCTGCTTATTTCAACCTAATTCAGAAAAGTGTTCTTTCTGCATTCTTCTGCTACTTTAGACTAGTTCTTCATTTCAGCCACATTTCAGCATGTTTTTAGCTAATTTCAGCAGTTTTTCATCAAGTTCTTCTGCAATAAACATTCACGCTGAATTTTCGCAGGACATGTAATTTCTCTAGTTTTATTTGAAACTCTGGCATGAAATGCGATTTGCATTCTTTTAAGGAATGCTGGGCCTTTATTGTAGTTTTTAGGAAATACGTTTGTGGTTTTAGGGCTTTAGATATTGACCAAAGGCTTCTGAGTGTGTTTTAAAGGAGGAGGCAGGTACATACACATTATGTAGATAAATTACACAAACTTAACTTTCCTTTATATCGATAAACTTAATTAATCTCCTTTGATTTCATTGTGGTGTACTTATTTGACTTTAACTAATATATTTCAGACTGCATGTTTGATGCATTTACGTGTATTTGACAAAGCTAAGTGTTGTTAGGAATTGTATTATTTAAAATATGATGGCTTTTGCATTAATTGTTTTATTTTTAATTACACGGTGATCTTTTCAGTCCCATGGGAAATGCATTTTTTGGTTGTTCAGACTTTTGATTTATCAGCAATCCAAGTCGGATCAAGAAGTTACAATTAAACAAGTTCCTCCAAATGTTGAGCCAATGATTAAAGGGTATAATAAACCACAAGTATAAAATTATACCATGTATCAGCCTTGTTTTCAATGAATTGATGTGAATAAGTTCAGTTTAATTTCTTTGTTTGAACAAAAATCACATATATTTTTTAAAATTTTTTATTTAGTGCTTTTATTTTTGTTACAAAGGTCCTTTCCACTCATTTTTTATCTGATTGCGAGCTTTTTTCGCTGGACTTGACGTCTTCGCTCTGTGACACCAGTTTGCCGTCCACCAAATGCTGAGTGATCGTCACCACTTTGGTGTGGACCTTCTTTGAATCAAGGGCATCCTCCAATCTGTTAGAATAAAAATAATAATAAAAAAAAAAACATGTAAAACTGAGTTTACACACTGGAAGGGAATTGTTTAAGTCTTTTATAAGCTCACAGAAACATTTATTGTTTCTAAGTTCCCAGTTGCCCACTTGTCGACACACCAGTCCCTTTTATTTTTTCATTTCAAAGCTACTCTACGTTTGCATGAAGCTCATTTGAATCAGATATGCAAAGCTCTGTCAAAGGGTGAACAAAATGCTCATACATCAATGAGCACAATGTCATTCACCAAACTTTGAGCTAGATGGCAAAACCAACAGCTCGTTTGCATCTCGATCTCTTCATTCCTCACTGTCCTCTCCATCATACTCACTTCAGGTCCCCTTCGCCGTCCAGCAGCCTCCTGTACTCGGCGATCTCGGCCTCCAGCTTCACCTTGATGTTCAGCAGGAGCTCGTACTTTCTGGTGTTGTCCTGGATGTCGGTGCGGATCAGAGTTAACTCGCCCTGCAGCCTCATGAGGACGGCGTTGTACTTCTCTATCTCGATGTTGTAACGCATCTCAACGTCGTGCAGGGTGGCTTCCAGGGATGCTTTCTGTCAAGACAGTGACCGCAGAGACGTTTACTGACATTCTCTGTTGCTGTGTTGCTGAAAGATATGGATTGTTTTATATCATGCATATGTGAAGGTACAGTTAGCGCTGTAGCTTAGCATAGCATTAGCAGCATAGGAGAAGCATTAGGGATAAAACAAACATTTTTACCAGATTTAATACAGACTGAAGTTCAATATCAAGAGTCTGATGCCGCCTCCTAGTTTCACTGATCACACTCATGGCCTCCTTTAGAGCCGTTGAGCTTTCCGTGACTTGCACCTGCACCTCTGTGATCTAAAAAGAAGAAACAGCTATTAAAATGTGTGCAAAAATATCAACAAACGACGAGACGTGAATAAAAAACAATCTGGTATCCATTCATGTTACCCGGCTGAGCTCTGCCGTACCTGAGATTCGTGCCATACTTTGAGTTCCTCTTGGTTCTTAAGTGCAATCCTCTCGTACTTAGCCCTAATTTCCTCCATGATCTTGGCCAGGTCCTGGCCTTTAGGAGCATCGACGTCCACATGGACGCTACCCTGGGTGATTTGGGTGCGCAACTCAACAACATCCTGTCGAGAAGGAAACAGTCAGGGAGGGATTTCCTGAAAGGTTGGAGGGCTTTTTCCATTCAAAGAGGTTAAGACACAAACACATTGCCAAACGGTTTGGTTCTATTGCTGTCAAGAGCATAGTGCAAATCAGTCTCCTACAGGGTTTAGAGTCTGGATTGGACTGAACATCAACATACCGCGTTATGGTTTTTCTTCAAGGTGATCAGCTCTTCCTTTAGAGACTCAATGTCCCCTTCAAGGTGCAAACGTATAACGTTGGTGTCATCCAGGAGCTTCCTCAGTCTGGCAACATCGGCCTCCACCGCCTGCCGCATTAACATCTCATACTCCATCCTATAAACGTATACCTTCCATCAGATAGGGGCATGGTGGGTGGAAGAAAGTATTTGGTTTTACTGCTGAAAACTCACTTGGCTTTGAAGTCTTCTGAAGCCAACTGTGCATTGTCCAGAGCAATCCCAAGATGGGCGTTGTCCTTGAGCATGTCAAAGATCTGAAATAAATGAAACAGCACAATAAGCTTTGTTTGTTGATTCAGTAAAATGTTTTAATGTTATTGATTTTGATGCATAAAAATGCGACATAAAACCGGTTGGTAAATTGTTCAGGTAAAGCTACGGCTTGCATTTGATGAGCGGTAATTTTCTTTGGTCACTGCTCATGAGCATAAAGATAAATAGACTACGGGTAATAAATGTTGGGGAATCATTGAAGACGTGGGAGTTCTGCAGCGCAGAGAGTCTTTCATCCTTGAAGGACTTTTGCTCCTGCTTTCTGAGACACTTGATAGCGCACAAAGTTCAACTGACGTGCCGTTTTTAGGCCTTACCTTTTCGTACCTAGTGCTTTTTCAGAAACAACTACACTCCTATACTTTTAGTCATGTAGTTTTTATACTTCAACCTGACTTCTTTTATGTTTTTTTTGTACACGAAAAGAATAACCGTTACAGGTTGACCTTGTTTAATAAAGTCACACCTAAAAGTTTGGTTTAACCATTGATCCTCAGTTTTTGGAAGTCCTTGTATAAGGCACCAATATTTGTTTGTGTACTTGAAGGAATGAGAAGGATATTGTGAAGCGCTATGCAATATTCCAAAGATTAATAAAAGTGTGGGTTTTTCATCCTTTTTCTTGAAGGTCCTATGAGGGATTTATTGGCTTACCTTGGCCCTCAGATCTGCAATGACGGCGTTGTACTTGCTGCAGTCCCTTTCTTCCAAGGGGCCCCTCTTCTCGATGGTCTCTCTGATCTTGATTTCCAGGGTTTTGTTGGCCTTCTCCAGACTCCTCACCGTCTCCAGGTAGCTGGCCAGACGGTCGTTCAGATGTTGCATGGCGACCTTCTCGTTTCCAATGGCTGAGGCACCAGTGGCTGCCCCGGAAGACTGGTAGTCAAAACCCCCACCGAAGCTGCTGCCAACCCGGGTGCCATAGGAGACGGTGGAGATCCTGGTCCCGTGGCCCCCTGCCCCACCGCTGACACTGTAGGCATATGACTTGTCCATCTGCAGAGGTCTTCCAGAGTAACTGGAGTACCCAGAGTACCCGGAGAAACCAGTCGTTTGAGAGCTCTGGCGTCTGATCAGGGGCTCCATGTTGGAAAGACGTGCACTGATCAGTCGGAGGTGAAAGCGTACAGAACAGAGGAGCCAGCAGCTGAGAGTGGAGGAGATGAGAGGTGGTTTGGGCTTTTTATATACAACGCTGAGCACTAAAGCTCATTCCTGCCACTCCTTTCTTATCTTTATGGCGTTTTTATCTTTATCACTTTTGCTCAAACTTTGTCCCCTCTTGATCGTTCAAAGGCAAACAGATGTGCTGACAAATTCATTTTCACACTGTGCAGTAAAGAAACTGTACCTATGGCAAAACTGAAAAGGAAAAAGAGAGAAACGATTATTGACAGACGTGATTCCTACATTTTCAATTAAATAATTAAAACAACCGACACATGATTGATTGACTTGAATAATAAGATTGAACTAAACATTTATATTAATTTATTTACAAAGCTGTATTTTTTTTTATTGTGTAGCATAAGCAATAGGCTCAATTTACCGTCATTTTCGGACTATTGAGCGCACCTGAATATAAGCCACGCCCACTAAATTTAAACAAACAAACAAAAAATTTGTACATATATATGTAGGCTGTGCTTGTCTATAAGTTGTGGGTGTCCACGTTGGAACATGAGATATTTATACTGAAAGATTTTTTTAAACTTTAAATTAATTATGTACCAATAACATACACAAATACGTATGTAAATGTTTTTATGAACAGGACTTAATACGGTGGCCGAAAAAATAAATAACCTCTGAAAGATTTGTCATCTTTTTGCATTGAGTCAGTTCTTAACGCTGCCACCTCCAACATCTCACCATCGATTCATTGATGCCAGGCAGCAGCTCTATTTCCTTCTTCGACAGACAGATCAACCGCCTTTAACTTGAAAGCTGCATCATGTGCATTTTTCATGTGTTTTCCATGATGAGGGTGTGTCCATGAGGCAAAACATAACTGATCTGAAGAATTTAGTGTGAGTGCGTTTGATTTACTGTAATTTGAAGTTTCAATGGTCCACTGTGACCTGTTCGGTCATTTCAATGGTCTGATTTTTTGATAACCTTTATTTATACAGGTGGTCTCGTTGAGTCACAAGGACCCACCCCCCGAGAGAGGTGTATTGGGCACCTACGTGAACACAGGGTGTGATTAAAACGTTTTAGCGGCATAAAGCTCGTTAGCCTGTCAAAAAAACAAACAACAACAAAAAAAAAAAATCCATAAATTAATTGAAAAAATTAGCAGCTTATAGTCCGAAAATTACGGTAAATGTCTTGAGCGAATTTTGAATTATTTATTGAACCAAATCGGTTTTATTGTCTCAGTCTGATAAAACTTTATTCGTTCAACAAGACTGAGGCAATTTTTATAAAGGAATGTTTTTTTTAATTCGTTTTGATTTTTTTTTTCTTTGTCCATACTACGAGTGCCTCCAGATGTTTACTGGCATGAGGATGGGCGCAGTGGTAACTAAAGTATTGCTGCAAGTTTGTCTGCAACTGACAAAGCAAAAAATACTTTAGTAAAAGTGCCCAGCTATTTTGGTAAAATTTCCTTCAATAAAACACAACCCTGTGAGTGTGTATTTAAAAAGGCCCTTTGCTTAAAAAGGGTGGGTTTGATACACATTGCTGCACGATTAGTCAGTGGAGAATGTGTGAAAAACTGGTTTTAATACAGACAAGATGTTTCCTTTAAACTGAAGGCTCAATTTGAAAATGTAAGAAGGATTTGGGGTTTGTTTCTTTAGGCACCGGTGAAATAGAGTCCAGGACAAAGAGATTTGATAACAATAATGTCTATCAGAAACAACAACCCTTCACACCGGTCATAAAAAATGCACAGTTTCAGGTTTTTCAATATGTTTCATGCCAACAATAACTTTTTTGATTATAATTCAACAATCCACTGGGAAGCCGTAAAAACCCTGAGATACAAACGAACCTTCCTGCAATTGTTTGAAGTTAGTTTTTGTGCCACAAAGCTGCATAATATTATTATTTTTTTAATGTTCCACACTAAAAACTCATGGGTTCTTTTGGTAACTCAGTTGTTGAGTTAAAGCTGGTTGGTGGGGTCGAAGGTGAAGTAATGTGCAGTGAGTTGTCATCGTTGCATGTTCTCTGCATGTGACCCATCATCACACATGTGGGAGGTGACCAAGTATCTGAGGTGACTCGCGTGCGCTGAAGAAAATGTGACATCACACGCTGCATGCTGGGTTTAAGGAAGTAAATATAGCTGCTACTCATGTTAGCATGTGTGATTCTGAAGCTGTTGAGCATTCAGAACCAATTAAATGATCATCTGACAGGCTGCGAGGTCCAGTGATTAGAGTTAATCTTGCCTCAATGGCTGAAGCAGCGTTGTATTTCTGGAACAGGAGCGACGTATTGATCCCATCACGTTAGTATCGATATGGTCCAACACTCATGTTGGCATCACCTGTTGCTGCAGATTCTCAGTCATCCAGGACATGACTAATTAAAGAATGAAGACAAAGCAACAGGGCTTTTGTTCTGCAGCTGAAGACGTGTGGAGTTCCAAGATTTAAGACATTGATATCATCAATATTAAAACTGATTGATGTGCTTAACCACATCACTGACACACAAGTCAGATGAAATGCAGCATGACCGTTCAGACCGAGGTCACTTTGAAACACATCTGATGTGTATCAGATTCAGTACCACTCATGAAATATGCCTGAATCGTATTAAAAAATCTGATTTGTCACGTTCAGACTGATGTAAAAAATAAATAAATAAACAAATCCAACATGGGTTGCATAGAGACAAAAAATAAAAATCAGATTTGGGGTGCGGGTGGTGCAGTTGGCAGAGCTGCCGCCTCTCAGCGAGCAGGTTGCCGGTTCAAATCCCAGCCAGGGGCCTTACTCAGTGGAGTTTGCATGTTCTCTTGGTGCATGTGTGGGTTTTCTCCTGGTACTCCAGTTTCCTCCCACAGACCAAAAGCATGCATGTTAGGCTCATTGGTAACTCTAAATTGTCCACAGATGAGAGTGGTAGAGTGAATGGTTGTTTGTCTCTATGTGTCCCTGTGATGGACTGGAGACCTGTCCAGGGTGTCCCCCGCCTCTCACA
>JARVLU010000103.1:32101411-32112518 GCA_031762415.1 Simpsonichthys santanae | reverse complement strand
AACCGTAGTGACGGACTACCATTTCCAAATAAGGGGCGAAGGGGCGGGGACGGACAGCAGTGGTCCGTCCCCGCCCCTTTCTGTTTGCTGCAGCGAGGTATACTTGCAAAAAATGACTATCAGTGCAGCCATTTAGATAAAAACTGACATCAAATTTGATGTGGTAGTAGCTGAGAGTCATTTTCAACACATACTTTGAGCACGACATGGAGCTATTTCACATAAAGTGTCAAATAACTTTATTTGTGAACTCCTTTGTTGACGAAAACGACTACAGCGCCATCATTTCTCAACATAAGATGACCTAAAACTAAACTGGCATGGAAAGAAATGGGCATTCTTTCCTTTCTATGGTTTAATTGCTTATTAGGACCGCCTATAAATCAGTTTTAATTTTAAATAAATCAAGTTATTTTTTAATCATTCTGCCACGGAAGGCAGATTTTGCTGAGCTGTGACCCAGCAGTGACTCCAAGCCGTGACCGCACACTACGGTCAGGTAAATACACAAGGGATTTATTTAAATTCCTATCTGGGTCCCTAAACATTTAATTTAGCATTTCCCTCAGTAAACAAATGGTTGTGTTTGGGCTTTATGCGCTCAAATTACAATAATTTTATTTCTGTGGTGCAGCGCCGTTGCCAAAGTCAGACAGTAACGAGTTTTACGATGAGGCTTCCCACAGAGTAGACGTAGAAATATTTTTAATTTCTTACATGTGGAACGTTCTCACGCCTGTTTTTAAAAACACACTGTAGTCTGGTCAACTCTGACTTGTTTGTGTAATTTATGCTCAGAGATGGGGATTACTATGACGAGCCAGTGTGCAAATATTTAAAAAGATCTCCAAAAGGGTGGGGATGTTTGTCAAACGCATGTGATATCAATGAAATGCGGCGCTGAGGTTAGTCAACCGTGCAGGGCGGCGAACGTCGTCGGCTTTTTGTTGGTGAATGCGATCAAACTCACGTTGTCGTGGTCCTTCTTGAGGTGGATGAGCTCCTCTTTCAGGGTTTCGATCTCGCTCTCCAGGTTCATGCGGCTCAGGTTGGTGTCGTCGATGAGTTTCCTCAGGCCGACGATGTCAGCCTCGACGGACTGGCGGATGGCCAGCTCAGACTCGTACCTGGAACGACAACAAGTCAGGGGCTGACCGCACTCGAAGGCTGGATTAACTCAGCCCAAAGTAAATCTACTCATTGTTGCGTCTGATTCCCAACAAAGAGCGCGTGAGCTTAAGAGTTATTGTTTGGTGGGCGCACAACCGGCCAGCTGTGTTTGCCGACACGTTTGGAACACTTCTCGTGTCGCCGCCGGCTATGATGCAAGGGCGATGAATAATGGCTACAAGACAAACGACTGCCTCCTCGGATCATGACAGGATTTATTCAGCCTGCAGTGAAGCAGGGTGTGCCCACAGCCGTCTGACTTTGTGTTTCACAGTCTCATTAATGAAGCACTTACTTTACTCTGAAGTCGTCGGCTGCCAGGCGAGCGTTGTCGATGTTCAGGACCAGTCGGGCATTGTCGATGGTGGCGTCAAAAATCTAGAGTGGATTGACAAAAAGAGACGTGGGGTTTTAGATTTCACAGTTAATACATGGGACAGCATCAATAGAAAAGGTACAATACAAAACATACAGTAGGTTGTCAAAGAGTAACTGTTGATTTTTATTGCTCTCCGTTCTATGTGTTTTGTTTGTTGGCAAAATCTGTCACAAACAAGTTTTTATGGAACCATTATCATTGAATGTGGCTACAGCTCGGCCAGTCTTACAGATATTGAGATAATGTTGAAGTGCAGACCCCAACATGTGCCGTAGGCGCTAACGAATCACGAGCTTTTTGTTGGAAACTTTGGCGTTCCTGTTTAGAGTCAGCCCTATTCAAGATGGGGGCCACGGCTAATCAATGTTAGCAATCAGCAAAATAGTTTATCGATCAATTCGACCAATGTTTGAGCTAAAATTTGATGTGACAACAGCTGCTTTGAGTCCCAACAGATCACGCTAGGTTTTTATAAAAAGTTCGGCAATGGTTTTTGGAGTCAACTGGATTCAAGATGGCCGCCACTTGCAAACAAATCCGAGCAGAGCTCTGTCAACTGTGCAGACAATGAGGTGAAATTCAGTGTGGTAGTAGCTCGGATTCATCCCCAACATTTACTTTGAGCGCTAACTGACCATGCAAGACTTCTTTTGAACTTTGATGTGCCAGGCAGCAGGCGATGCGAGCTCTTTCGAGGAACGATAACGGTTTTGTTTAGGGATGTCATTTGAACTTTAACACTTTATCCCAGCCAGCTCCTGGAAAAGCTTGACATTACTTTGCTGCTCTGCCAACTATCTGCAGGTATAATACAGATTCTTATAAAACAAACCTAGAAATTGTGTCTGTTTCCCGACTGCCTGCTAGCTAGCAGCAGTAGCTACTTCCAGGAAAGGCTTGGCTAGGAAGCAGCTGCCATACATTTATCTTACCAAACATAACTTATTAAAGTGCATTTCCCAAACAGGTGGGTTTTCTTTTAAATAGCAAGAGGATTATTGTTTTTTTAATGAACGTCGTGGTCTAGATGCATAACTGAGGACGGTGCAGTGCCAGCATGGGGACCGTGTTTGTTTTAGCAGTCACGGTACAGTTGATAAGGTGGTTTGGATGTCAGGGAGGCCTCCAGGTGACAAAGTCCAGGAGCCAATGAGCAGCTGCCAGGCAGCTGCTGAAAACAGGATCTGTCCTGTTGGCATTTGCATCAGGAAGATGATGGTGGCTTTGTGACTGCATGGGTAGTTGACTCTGTGTGTGTTGGCCTGTTTAAGCATCAGCGTGAGAGTTTTTTTAAGATAAGGGCGAAGTCGGGAGCATTTTTTTTAAAAAACATCACGGCAGAGAGAAAAAAGAAACCAAACAAAGCAAAAAAGTGTTTTAACCTTGGACTGTTGGGATAAAGACAAACCCTCTGCTGAATACGTCTGATTTCATCAAGCGTTTGCTCTTTTGTATCAGTATAAGAATGATACGATCATGGGAAACAGCTGGTGAACTCCCTTTTTTTTAACTTTCTTCTCATGTGACTTTGTTCCAAAAAACGTTCTTACTAACCTTGATGTTTCTGTCACAAAGATAAAGATTTTTTAAAGACTCCACCCTGTCCACATTTCTCACATTGAAATGACATGAAGATTTCTGGATGCTGACCGACACCTGAAGACACTAAATATTTAGGAATTCCTCATTTTCTAAAAGGAAAATTAAGTTTTTAACTAAAAACTGCAGCTTTCTCTTTGGAAACTAAACAAGACAAAAACTGTAATGATTAATTCATTCAACTGTAACTACTTTACTTTGAGTTCACAAATCATTTAGAGGTAAATGTACTTGTGAGTTATTATACATGTACTTTTTCTCATCAGAAGCAATAAGAAAAGACTCCATGTTTCGAGTCCTAACACCACTGTTGGAAGAGGAAACGATGGTTAAAATCTTAATTTATGGGTCTCTGTGTGGATCCCAGTTCCTGGAATTGCTTCTTTTTTTTTTTTTCCAGTCTCGGTGACCCCTGACGCTCCGACATTCCTCCTCCATACTGTTTCCGGTCCAGGCCTTGGACCCCCCGGCTCGCACAGTAGCAGCGGATCTGAAGCTTTTCCTACTGACCATAAGTTTAATTTTGAATATTTGTTAAATTAAATAAGCAAGTGTTCATTCTTTCTCATCATCTCATTTCATCTTTCAGTTCTTCCCATCATCAACCCTTCCTCCACCTCACATTCTTTCTGTTCAGCACTTATCAATTCAACGCTCCTCTGTCCCCCGTTCCTTACCTTCTTCCTCAGCTCATCCACAATGGCCTGGTATTTGCTGTAGTCTCTGAAGTCTGGTCCACTCTTCTGCAGGGCCTCCTTAATCTGGATCTCCAGCTTCTGGTTGGCCTTCTCCAGGCTCCTCACGGTCTCCAGGTAGCTGGCCAGCCGGTCGTTCAGGTTCTGCATGGCAAACTTCTCGTTGCCCATGATGTCTGCGCTGTTCCCGCTCACCTGGACGCTGCTGATCATGCCCCCTGATCCCATCCCCGCCCCCAGTGAGCTCCGGACGGCGGAGGAGACACTGACCCGGGAGCCACCGGCCCCGCCGTGGATGGACTGGGCCTTGTAGATGGGAGCAGAGGTGCGAGTGATGGACATGCCAGGTGTCCTGCTACTAGTGGAGGACCGCACAGAGTATGAAGTTTGCCTGGAGGTTTGCATGGTTGCTGTAGGGTGTGAGACTCAGACACACTGTGAGGAAGAGCACGAGGCCTGGCAGGCAGAAACTGCAGCTCACAGAAACAAGTCAGGAGGAGAGCGGAGGCTCTTCTGACTATTTAAACCCTCTGGACCTACAGGTCCGCCCCTCAGAACACTCCACCCCATTTACCCAGCCACCTCCCTGTTTTCACCCACGTACACTTTGTCCTCCCTCCCTTCCTCTCTCCTGCCAAAGTTACAAAACTCTGTGGATGTTCAAAAAAAAAAAAAAAAAGAAATTGGAGGGTTTGTTAAGACTTTCAGATACTTTTAGAAGATAGAAACTCAGGAACGTTTCACCTTATTATGATCAACAACAAAACCTTTAAAGCTGCTTAAACCAGTTTCAGAACAAAAGTTGCTCCAGTCACCGTCGGTGACTTTTTCACTTTGAGGTCAGACTTTTGTGTTTACGCTTGCTACAGATGAACAATCAGTCATAATAATGGTTAGAAAACAAACAAACAAACAAAATTATTGCATAATCGCCCGCATGAGCTGCTTCATCCCGTCTCATTCAAACTTCACTCATGTCTGCGTGCGGGAAGCATCGTCATGGATGGGACGTCACGTCTCACAGTTTATGTGATCAGAACACCTGGTTTGGACAAAACACATGACAACACTAATAAAGTGCTCGTCGTCACCTGGTTTCCATTCATTTCTGTGCAGCAGTACAATCTGAAATGTGGCTAAAATGATTTATTGTGGCTGTAAAACATCAAAAAAGAAGTTCATGAACGAATGGCCTTGAGTTCAGTTAGCACACCTGGACCAAAAACTTCTTTAAAAAGTCTTCAGCTGATCCAAAATGCTGCTGCCAGAGTCTTAACTGGAGTTAGTGGGAGAGATCATATCTCTCCAGTTTCAGCTTCTCTCCATTGGCTCCCTGTCAAATCCAGAAACGAATTCAAAATATTACTTCTAACCTACAAAGCCCTCAACAACCTAGCTCCATCTCGTATTACAGATTTTACTGTTCCATATTTTCCTAACACTTCACTCTCAGGCTGCAGGTTTACTCGTGGTTCCTGGAGTTTCCAAAAGCAACACAGGAGGAAGATCTTTCAGTTCTCAGGCTCCTCTCTTGTGAGACCAGCTTCCAGTTTCTGTCCATGAGGCTGACACATTGTCCAGTTTGAAGACTGGACTTAAGACTTTCATTCTTCATAAATCCTATAGCTAGACTTCACTTGGTGTAGACAACTGGAGGACAAATTGATCACAATTCTTCCAATGACTATTTACTAATGGACACAAATGAATAGTTTGCATTTGATACTAGTTCTATCTTAACATGTGATTCTCGACCTGCCATTGTGTATCTGTTCCTCTCAAACCGAGCCGGTCGAAGCAGACGGCCGCTTGTCCTGAGCCTGGTTCTGCTGGAGGTTTCTTCCTCGTGAGGGAGTTTTTTCTTTCCACTGTCGCCTTCGTGCTTGCTCAGGATGAGAGTCTGCTCCTCAGACAAATAACGTTATTAACTTACCTTTTCTGCTCAGCGCCCTGAGACGACTTCTGCTGTGACTCGGCGCTTTATAAATAAACTGAACTGAATCGGACAAGAAAAATAAACGCAGATGAGTGTTTTTGAAGGGTTTTATAGTTTCTGATGTTCTGTACACTGTTTATCTGTCCCATGTAGCAGGATGTGTCTGATTGCTCCCCCCTCCGAAGGATATGGTCAAACAAAGGAAGACTTCCAGTCTACTTAGCAGAAACACAACAACAAGGACATTTTAGACCAGCAAACATATTTCAGGCCTCCCCTGCTGCTTTTTAACACAAGCACATTCCTCAGATTCACAGCCTCATACTTGGTTTGCACATGGATTATAATCTTTTCTTTGATTTCCTGTTGGTTTTGTGTCGCTATACGCTTCCAATTAAACATGCGTTCATCAGCATCTCTGTTTTTATGGCACTTCTTGTAACATTTTCACAGTTAAATCAGTTTTCCAGCGAAAAAGCGAAAGATCGTTTTAGATTTAGAAACAGGGATGCGTGTTTCCACACAAGGTCTGCTTTACTGGGATCAACTTGTTCTTGGATAACAATTTAAACGTAACGGTTTCACGGTTTGGTTCGGTCTCTGCTCCGAAGTCTTTTGTTTGTTTAACAAGAACGAGCACGCAGCAGGATATTAAAAGTCCTCCCCAAGAAACACAAACAACTATTGTGCTGCTGTTGAGAATTAAACCAGAACTATTGAAGTGATTTCATGAGAGAAATCATTATATAATGTTGACACAATGCACCTTAAATGTTTAAAGGCTTATGATACAAAGTGTTAAAAAGAAACAGAGCGATAAAAATCAAACATAAGTGTTTTTCTCAAAGGTAAGACGGGAAGCAGACAGAAACAACACGAGTCACGCCGACTTCTTTTACTTTAAAGGGGTATTTTACTTTTTTATGGGTATTTTGTCTGGTTCTCATGGCTGCCAACCTCGCAAAGGAAACAAAGATTAAATGACAGTAATGACATGTCACGTCATGATAAACGATGGAGATTAACGTTTTATTTTATGGTTTTCAACCAAATGATTAAATGCTTTTTTACTTCGAGACCTGATGTCCACCAGGCAGAGAAGCTTTTTAAATTACTTCTAGCATCTACGTACAACAAACACATTAAAGGTTTTTTAAAATGTCATAATTTGGCTTGATGGGCTCAGTTTCTGCAGGAGAGTTTACTGTTGTGACTAACACCACTGTCTCTGTGTTTTCGTTCTTTTACACAGATGTTAGAGCTGGTCTTCCAACAAGATGTTTTCTCTGGCTGTCAGAATATTTTGCATAGGATGAATAAACCAAACCTGAGTGACCTGACTTGACCTGAATGATTCCTCTGCAGGGGAAAAAACTCATTTCTGCACCTTCAAGAGACAAATTCCAGTTTGAAATAACTTTAATCTGCAGTAAATGTCATGATGTAAAACTGTACTTGAAGAAGTTTTGTGAGGTATGATAATTCAAAGAGATTTATTTATTTGTTTTTCCAATATTAGTGTGAAAATCACAAGGTTCATGGTCATAAATAATATATTTAATCTCATTTTAAGATGAACTAATGTGGATCATTTTTTCATTTCCCGTCTCGGTGAGTTTTCCCCAGCTGTCTTCACAACAAGACCCCGTTCTTTTTTTTTTTTTTTTTTTTTAACAGTAATCTATGGTGAGTGACAAGATCAACTAAAGGTGCAGATTATATTACTCAAATAAAACAATCACTTTCAGTTGGATGATACAATCTTTGTTTAGGTCTGTTTAACTCCCCCCACCGTTTGTATTATAATTTAATTTAGACTCTGGGAGTCTGTGAGGCCCCAAATCTTCTTGCCGCATTATAAATGAGATCTTTCCTGATTGCTCTGTTTGGGTTCAAAGGTCATGTTTGATCCTAATTCAGAGCTGATACAATCATTTGCAGCAGCGTTCGAGCTCCTGACTACGAGCTGAACCTTCTGAGAGAGGCCTGCCTTTTCTGGCTTGATGCGTTCTCTGGAACTGTGGAGTTGTTGTTCGGCTGGGCCGTCCTCCTTCTTTCCGCTCTGACCTCGGTGGTCAGAACACCCACAAAACGAGCTAAATCAGAGTAGGTCCTGACAGGAGCAGAGAACGAGAGCTCTGAAGTCTTATTTACAGTTCTGGCCAAGCCACTGTGAAGTTTCTGGTCCCGAGTGAGAAACTGGCCGACCTCTTGGCTGTTCGTCTTTCAACAGCTCGTTTATTAACAGGCGGAGCCATCAGAGGAACTCCGGCTTCATTCGGTCACACGTGAACTCAAATGAGAAGTTATCTGATGGCACCGAACCGCTGAATGTGCCGTCTCCGACTAGATGCGAGAAAATGCATGACTAGCTCACGATGACTCGCCGCCGGGGGGTATGAGGGGGCACACAGACGGTAATCGCTCGGGCGCAGACATTTGTCAGGTGCGCGTAACGATCCAACCAGGTGCGGTGGCCCCATGTCAACACCGATGACTCAGGGGTCTGATGCGAGACACAAGACCTGGTCCTGGAAATGTCTGGGATGGCGTTCCAGGGTGCGTGTGAGAACAGACACTGTGCCAGACGGTAGTTTTCACATTGTGCTCATGACTAAAGGCTACTGTGAGCAGATAGGACTCCAGGTGCCAAATACCAGACACAAGAACTGTAGGACGAGTTTATACGAAGAGGATATGTTTGAAGAAAGTGCACATTAAAGAGACGGATGAAAGCACAAGTCTGCCGGTTGGTAACAGAGACGACATGTGGTTGTCACAACTGAAATCAGGGTGTTGTCTTTGCTCAAAGGCTCTTGGTTTAGTGGAAAGGAATGACAGAGGTCAGGGGTCCGGGGTCAGGGGTCTGCTTATTCTCAGACCAGGACAGTTAGCATGTGGCCTTCAAGGTGGAGCACTGAAAAAAAAGACAAATATGCGAAAACAGGGCGTGATGGTCTCATCCCATGTTGTTAAAAACATTCAAATCCAAACGAAGAAAAAGATGAATCTGACGGGATGAAAAACAACTTCTAATTTACTCAGACTAGTTGCATTTGTTGGTCTTTTTTTGCACTGTGCTGGTTTGGATTGGAATAATTCATCCATCAGTTGGAGTCTCAGTTCATCCCTCATGCTTCCAGGCGTGTTTTAACAAACTCTTGATCTGAGATAACTCCAGTCTCTAAGTCATTCAGTCTGTGTTGATAAGACGTAGGCGCTGTGAGCTCTGCTATTCATCAAAACTAGAAAAATGGACTGTTTTTGTTGGTCGGGGTCAAACTTTTTATATTTTGCCCGTTAGCACCTTTGGTTTAAGGTGGATTCATCTGGAGCGGTCAGCTGCTTTGATAAAAGCATATAAATACTGAATTAAACACAAACGCGTGTCAGTTTGAGTCTGAAGGGTGCTTTTCTTATCCGGGTCATTAATCTGCTGACTCGTTCGTCTCGACTCATTTTTCCACTGAGCTCTGTGGGAAAACCAGATCACACCATGAGGGGTTGATTGTACTTCCAAGGATTCATCGGCTCATGTTCCAGCCCGAAATATGAACATGTTAAATTATCAATCTTATATATTCTGAGGCTTTTTGAAGACCACACTTTACTGATTTAACTTTAGTACCTGAAACCTCATCATAAAAGTCAAATAAACCAGTATCCGTGTGGACTACATGACAATAACTTCAATGTTTTTGGAATTAGGTAAAGTGGAAATGTAAGTCTGGAGATGAAATGAACTGAGGAAGACTGAGGTTGATGAAGCTCAGACTGGACAGGTGTGTGGTTTGAGTATCATGGTTTTAGTTAAGGTTGACCCCAAGTTACTGAGAAGAAGATCCAGCCAGACATTTTTATTTATAGGTGCAGTTGTTCTGGGCTGGACAAGGTGATTGTCTTTGTATTTTCTTGGATTTATAGCAAAGGTTCTTGCTGATGTGTCTTGTAGATGGAGCCAGAGAGGAGGGAGAGACGAGGTCCAAGGTTTCCGTAGGAGCGTTGAGCATCCAGAGGAGAGAAGAGCAGGTTGATCCACGTAGTTGTTCGGATATTTGAAGGGACAAAATCTGGTCGCAGCGAAGTCCCAAGGAGCGAGGAGGTCTTGGGAGACTTTAAGATGCAGGACCTGGAAGTCGCTGAAGAGAACCACAAAAGGTTAATCAAAGACTGTTTAGAAACAGATTTTGTCGCCAGTCCATTAATTTACCAGTTAAGATAACGTGCTAGCACTGGAAGAACGTCTGGCAGGTGCTTATAGGCTCAGCAGATTAGTCCGTCCAAATCCGGAGCAGGTGCGGAGTGGTGCCTGATTCAGATGAGATGCAGCAGTGGAGAAAGTGAGTGTCGCTTGAAACCTAGTATCTCTTTTCCATTAGTAACGATACGTAGAACCGGTCCCTTTTTTCACAACCCTTGACTCTGTGGTTCCAACTGGGCCGAGCAGGGACCAAAACGTGACTTGAGAACAATGTCGCTCACTGACTGGTCAGGGGGCGGAGTCACTGGATATTTTGCAAACACCGATCGGCCGTTTGCAATTTCTCGAAGCTCGGAGCAGCAGCTGACCTGATTTTAAAGATTTCAAAAACAATAATGACAACACCGTGGTCTAATGCCGACTCGGGATCCCGGCCTTGCGTGCTCTGTGAGATCCGCTGGTCACCGCCGAGGATCATACGAGCTGCAGAATCGCAGAAGGCCGTTCCCCGGAACACAACCTTGTGTGGTCATGAAGGCCGAACCCCGACCCCGTCAGACTGGTCTCGTGCACGGAAATGAGTCAAGTAGCACCGAGTAGCACCGCGCTGTACCGGTACTAAACGTACTAATGGAAAAGGGGCATCAAAATCCTACACTGAGTTGTGTTTCCGGGTCAGGGATCAAGAGGTCCAGTATGTTGGATACATCCACAGTGGTTTGATTTTCAAGGCACTGACAGGTGTGAAAATTCAAGTTTACCTGTAAATTGAAGCAGCTTTCGCAGGACTACAGTTTATGGTGAAAGCAGATTTATTGAGGCCCCTCAGAGCAGACAGGACTTCCTCTGGAAACACTCTTTCTGTTGACTGTGAACTCGTTTGATTTTTCTGTTTTAGTTCTTTACACTAAAGTTAATTTTAGTCACAAATCTTGATAGCAATGCAAAACACTGCCCAAACATAGAATATTTTTACTAGATACTTACCTGCTACATACCCAGTACGTATATGGTACATTCAGAGTACTGTATGTACCTGGTACTCACTGGGACTTTGCTATACAGGTAGTCCTCG
Organism: Simpsonichthys santanae; assembly: GCA_031762415.1. Classification (NCBI taxonomy): domain Eukaryota; kingdom Metazoa; phylum Chordata; class Actinopteri; order Cyprinodontiformes; family Rivulidae; genus Simpsonichthys; species Simpsonichthys santanae. Next base: position 32,101,463 of record JARVLU010000103.1, on the reverse strand, counting down.
GTTTACGGCAGAGATCCGTTCTAACGGCTCAGCCTTAAACCGATTCAGCCTT
>JARVLU010000103.1:32067264-32081237 GCA_031762415.1 Simpsonichthys santanae | reverse complement strand
GGACAGTGGTTTGGACATGTCCAGAGGAGGGACAGTGGTTTGGACATGTCCAGAGGAGGGACAGTGGGTATATTGGTGGCAGGATGTTAGAAATGCAGCTGCCAGGAAAAAGACAAAGACGTGATGAATGATGAAGTTAGAGAGGACATGGAGGTAGTTGGAGTGAGGACAGATTGAGATGGAGCGAAAAGGATTAAAAATTAAAAATCAAAAAACAGAATGATTGCTAAATCTGTATTTGGCAATATTATAAATGTAGTTAAAAGTAGCAAAACAATAGCTAAAACTTAAATATAGCAGACAGGAAGCTAGAAGAAGTTAAATGTTGGCCAAAAGCTAAAAGTTGCAAAGTCACGACTAAAATTTTAACGTGTTTGAAAGGATTCTTTTGTAACAAGAAAATATTTATGTATAAAGTTAAACATTTTGAAAAGTAGAAAAATTACAAAAAAAAAAAACAAAGGAACAAGTCGCATCATAACGGTCATAGTCAGGTTGAATAGAGTTATTGAATTAGCACAAATCATGTGGAAGTAGCTGACTCAGCATTCATGCTAGCACCGTTTTGCTCATTTTAGCTTCAACAACTCAGTTTCGGCCTTTTCAGAACATTTTAGCTGTCACTCAGCTCTCATGGAGCACAAGCAGCTTCACAAGTAGAAACACGTTTTCTCTGCTTGTTTATAATTTTACATAGAACTCTGCTGTAAAAGGCTCAAATGTGACGCTTCATGATGACGAGTCCAAAGACACTTTAAAGTCCACACGCTCGTCTGATCCGGCTTGGCGAGCCCACAGAATTATAAGGTTGTGTTGGAGGACAAAAAAACAATAAGCTGCTTCAAAGTCTCTCCATCTGCGGCCGACTCCCCGAGACGAGCCGCGAGACAAAACACCAACGCTTCTCCTCGTCTTCCGCTCCCTCCACCTCCACGTGTGATGCAGTTAAAGTTCCCCGGGGACCATTACTTCACCTGGCACCTGAAATGGCCCAGGAGATGAATGCTTTCTCTGCATTGCCTGGTGGCAGGGGAGAAGCGATGGATACAGTGTCCGGATCCTGCAGACGCTTTTTTTAATCTGGGAAAGCGAGTTCTCTGATCCAGGACTGATCACAGAGCAAGGAGGGCCAAAGACAAGGAGGTGCACGCAGACGACAGAATGAAGGAGGGCTCGCGTAAAGAGCATGATGTGTGATTGTATTTTTAATTAGCACCACCAGGGAAGTTAAATATACGCCTTTGGGTAATGTTTTGCCACTGGAGAGGTTTTTTAATCTAATGAAAAGACTTTGACTTTCGATTTGGCTCTGACGCTGATTGTGCTGGACCGCCTGGCCAACAGCTTGTCTGTGTGCAACTTGTGCACGAGGGGTCTTAAACGGTGGGCGGGCGGGCGCTGCCCATAAACAACACGTGGCTTGGAGGAAGCAGGCGCTCTCAGAGGTCAATGAAAAACTCAATAGGTAAGCCGGCAAAAAATACCAGACGTCAAAGAATTCAGCCCTCGCCCTTTTGGTAAACGAGGCGGCGACCTCGTGTGAGTTGAGCGAAACTGAAATCTTTTGTACATTAAAGAACAAAAATAAGTAAATAAAAAAATACAGAAATCCCTGTCGGCTTTCAAGTCAACGACAGCGGGGGCCAGAGCGTAATTAATATTCAGAGTTAGAAGATGCAGCCTCAGCAAACTTCTGCAGGAGATGATAAAGCTCCAGTTTACTCACACGCTGTTTGAAGCTGCTTCTTCTGTCTTTGTCTGGATTCTCACTTGGACATTCTTCACAACACCAACTGGTCCACAGGTGGATGAAGCTCATCATTCATTTTCATGAAACATAAGCCATGAAGGCAAGAGATCACGCAGTTGCTTGTGTGTCTTTGTGTTCATGTGTCTGTTTGCAAAATATCTGAGGAACTAGTGAATGGATTTTAATGAAACTCTCAGAAATTAACCACAAATGTGCATTAAACTGATGAACCTCTGCAAACAACTTGATTTAAGACTGCTTCCTGTGGGAGTTCGGTTCTCTCGGCTTCCTGCAGTCACAAGATGGCGCCAACGAGCCACACCTGTGGATCATCTCCGTGATGAGCTGCAGGAGTGCAAAAGGCTGCAGAAGACCTCCCGTCGTCACTGGAGCGTCACATGCCTAACGGGAGTTGTGTTTCTGGCCACTTTGCATTATCTTGTGATAGATCTGCTGCTGCCTCCCTGTTCCTGGACTCCCGCCGAATGACCTCGAGCTTCCTTGTGACTTCCTCAGCTGTCTCCTCACTTGCCTACCTCAACCTGGAACTCTCCTTGGACGCCTTTCTTTGCTTACTGGAACCATTGTATCAAAAAAAACAGTGAGATTATGTTCGTACGGTCGTCCAAAATATGGGCGGTGTGCACGTTGCTGCTGCTCCTAAGAGCACAGACCCTTATTCTTTTAGATAGAGAAGGGGAAAAGGCCATGAGGAGAGAATAGTGGTGTTACCTAAAATATCTCTTCACGTCTTGTCCTTATCAGGACACAATTTAAGACAAAAAAAAACCCTCTACCAGCAGCACATTTATAGACACATTACATGCATATGATGACAAGATGGGGAGATTTGTCCACGAAGCACTTACAGATAGTCCACAATCCTGTTAAGAGGAGAAATTTGATAAGTCGGCCTGCTTCAAGCCCAAACGGGGGAGTCAGATTCAGATAAGCCACAATCGTTGATGTTTTCAGGCAGACTGTTATTTCTCGTCAGCCTTGAGTTCTGCTGGAACTTTTGATCCAAAATGACCGGAGTTGTGGACATTCCACTAGCCCGTGCTTACAAGCCTCCTCCAAGGTTGTCCCCAACCTGCTGGCAAGTCCCAGCAGCTGCAGAAGGCCTGTGATTCTCACAAATCGCTTCCATCTTATGGTTTAGCTCGTAAATCAGCTGATTTTGAGTTTCGAAGCACGAACCAAACCTTCACACAGACTTGGCAGCTTTGCTATGTAAAGTATTTTGGACTTATCCTGATGGATGCTCAATAATCCAATAGAAGAATCTAAAAAAAAGTTAAGTCTGGTCCTCTGGGCCTTCCTGAAAGCAGAGAAGAAACCCAAACAGGTCTTCAGTCATCCATCAGGTGAAAAAGAAGAACTCAGACCCAGACCAGTGGTCGTTCCGTATGTTGCAGGAGTTTCAGAGAAACTGAGACGTTTATTTTCTAAACACAACGTCCCAGTGGCTTTTAAACCCCAAAATACATTAAAAACTGGTTCATCCCAAAGATCCAGTCCCCCGGCACAAACAGAGCAATATTGTGTTTGTTGTTCAGTGTCAGGAGGGTGATCAGTCTTACATCAGGGAATCTGAACAGTCACTGGCCAAAAGGATGGACCAGCACAGAAGATCAACATCATCAGACACAGAGGTCACTCTTTCAGGGATGAAGATGTTCACATCCTTGATGGAGAGGAACGATGGTTGGAGAGAGGAATAAAGGAGGCCATCTTTGTGAAAAGAAACCGTCCATCATTAAAGGACGGAGGACTTGTCTACCTGAAACATGATTGCACAGCTCCAGGATGAACTGCTTGTAAACTCAGAATGTAAAAAATTAGCTTGTTTTCCTCAACATTGTGAATCGCTTACTCTTCTCTAACTGTCTCCGTGAAGATGTTGTTCAGGACAAGTGAAGTAAAAGAACAGTTGGCTGGACTGAAACTGAAATTAAATACAAAACGTTGACACCTATTACACAAATTTCTAACGACAAATGTTTTTTCTTAATTATTATTGTTGATTCTCACTAAGAAATGACTTTATTCTATGGGATTTCTCATTGCAGTGTTAAATCAGAACTGAAGCCTTAATGTGAAGTGACAGAAGACACAAACACTCTGACGTTCACCAGCAGCTGATCCCATGTCGACCCAGTTCAGCCAGGTGGTTGAATCAGACTGAAATTATTAATATCGCCTTTTGTGTTTCGCCCTGACCTGTGATGGGTTAAACGCACACACGCCCACACACATAACCAGAGACCTGCTTTCCCATATTAGTTTATTCAAGTGCCGTTGCTCTCAAATATGGGAAAGCTCGTGTGCGCACGTCATGTTAAGAGTTCAGGATCGACTTCAAAGTTTTTTGCTTGCTGTAACAAATAGATTAGGAAATAGCCGAAGTCCAACTCAGGCTGGTTTCTTCTCAGACGTTTTTATGAGCTTTTACACACGTGCACACCTCAGACCCGTCCCTTCAGGCCCTGCGACCCCAGTCCCTCATAATTCACTGCAAATGTCTGCTCATGATGTGGGTGTAGTCGTGTCATGTCATCAGTGATACAATAAACCTCTAAAAAATAAATCAAATGAGATTTAATGAAAATAAAAAAACACATTCATTTCTTGTTTTCTTTAAAAGTTATGATCCAACAGAAAAAAAAAAAAAAATCATCTATAAACCTGTGAAGAAACATTTGGGGGGGAGTTTTTTCCCCTTTTTTAAATTTAAAGTAACAACTTGTTTTGTATCCAACTTGTTTTGGACCCTGCAGACAAAGTTCACACAGCAGCTCTGCTCGGAGCCGAAGCGCCTCCTTTTCAGGAGTTTGAGAAAAAGATTAAGAGGTTATGGACAGAAAGCAAGTGAGGAATTGGACACCTCGCATTCTTCCTCGATACTCATAAATCTAACTGTCCCCTTTACAGAGAGGCTCTTGTTTGGCTCCAACTCTCCCCTGTTTTTATAGCACTTTTACTTCATTGCACTCCCCCTTCTCCTCCCATAATCCTCTGCTTGTATTCTCCACCTCTCTGTTTGCATTAAAGACAGTTTGTGAGGTTGTTAAGTTGCCTGTAAATCTCTGTTTTGTGCTCTGCAGCGCCTCCTATTGCCCAAAAAACCTCTTGTGTTGAGAATGAAAAATCAAAAATGCATATTTTTTTCTAAAACATGGGTGACATATCTCCTCTCAGTGTCGCAGGATTCAGCTGTGAAGCACAGAAAGAGCAGCTTCGCCTCACGTGAAGACATTGTGAACTGCACATTTAATTATCAGGATAAAAAGTTACCTTTTTGCATTTCTGGCGTGGATACTGTGGCAAAATTTGATCCATCGAGGACATGCAGTACTGTTTGGATCATTAAAGAGTAACATCCACCTTCTCATGATGAAACATTGTTTTGTGCTAAAGATATTTAGTTTAAAAAAATGCAGTTAGGCAACCAGATCTGCAAGATTTATGCTCCAAAATGTTTTGGTTAGGGTTAGGACAAAGGATACTTTCACTAAATTCTCTATACAATCCTTTTTAATTGAACCCTGAGGGACTAAAGGTCCTGACAAAACATTTCTGCAGTAAGAAAAATGTTCAGAAACAATGAGGTCATCACAGAAATATGACAACATGTTCTGATTTCTTAAGTTCTGCAGAGTTTTAGGAGCTCTCCTTCTGATAAAACCTGCCCTTTAGTCTTTTTCTTTTCACTTTTTAAAATCACTATTTCTTTTCCTTGACTTCTAATTAAAACATTTTTAACACAGGTTAGCAAATTAAACAGCAATAAAATTCTAAACAGCTAAACGTTGTGGTTTAAAATTACAGAAGAAAACAAAGTGATAGACAGACTCTGTAGATGTGATGTGTTCTGACAGGACTGAGTGAAACTTCCATGCTTGTTTTTTTACTTATTATTTTCATAAAGAAGTGTCGATCATGTTGAAGAACACTAATAAAATTAATAATAATAATAATGAAATAAGTAAACATTTGAAAAGGGGACTAGTTTTCACCTCCACGTCAAAGTCCAATCAGCCACTTTCCTCTCAACCAGGGGCGATTCTAGAAGCTGACCTTTAGGGGTACTTAGCCCCCCAGTGCTGACAATGACTCTTGGCTTGAACAAGATGGTGGCCAGTGGTGTTATAAGCATTTGTAATGTGTGTTTGTGTGTGAGGACACGTTGGTAGGGAGGTCTGGGGGTCCTCTCCTAGAAAATTTTGAATAAAGTAGATGCTATTTCCTGCATTCTGGTGTATGTTAATGGACTGTTAAACAACTATGTTTACCTACATAAGTAAACACTTGATTCAATAATTATTTTAGAGAGCAACAAGAAGTACCCTGACCAACAGCTCTCCTTGTGTGAATAGAGCTCACTCCGCTTCTCTCATGCACCCCGCTCTGTCAACAACTGCCACTGTCGGCACTAACGTAACGCTCGCTTCTCAAGTTGCAACATGTATCTACATATAAAACACACAAAACAAAGCACAACTAGCTTTAAGCATTAATCTTTAATTTAACCATTAAGCATACGATGTGACTACAGAAAATGGAGGATTTACTTGCAGTTACCTTCATACAAACATGCAGTACTTCCTGTTTATCACTGTTGTATTAAGCTGATGATGACGTCGACTGCAGGCCTTTATCCATCTTTTACATTTTTCCAAACTTAGTTTAGTTTTTGAAATGGAATAAACTGTATTACATCCTCTAAACACTCAGGGTAACGCTGGCTAATTAACATGTTCTCCACTTACAATATTTAAACATTTTTCTGATGTTATTTCACGAAATCCCTCTAACTGTTAAGGATTCATGATGCAATACCCACTCAATGTTGACTGAGGAAAAGTGGGTGGAGCTCCTGCAAATAAGGGGCGTTTCACTTCAGGACAAATTGAGGTCACTGATTGGTCAGCTTTAGATTTTCCTGGCTTGTTTAAGAGTGTCATCATTTATTCCCAATTTATTCAATATTTTTGGTGAATCTAAAGTTTGAGAACTGAGTTTCTTTGCAAAATCCTGATGATGGTTTCTTTATTTTTCAGGGGGTGCTGAGTTAAAATTTAAAGGTTCTTGAGGATCCCGTAAAAGAGGCTAAAATTACCGCTGCTTTCAACTCAAACTGATTAACATCAAATTTAAAATATCTATATAAACATTTTCTCATGCAGCTTCCAAGTCAACAAATCACTGGTGGGAGCTTGGCATTGGGTTTGTTCAAATATACATCATTACGTGACATGTCAGCGTGTAGAGGCTGCAGGCGAGGGAAGCCACTCATCAAAGTTTGAGTGATGCATGACGTGGTCCAGCTGTTTAGACTGCTGACCGGCAAATAGTTTAAAACCTTCCTGCTGCCATCAGGTCAAACTGATCATTTTGATCCAAGGGCAGCAGGAAGGTTTAAGTGGTGAAAACATTTCAGTTTGACAGGAAATCTTGGGAGATCTTATGATAGTAGACCATGCATGGCTAACAAGTTAGCCTTGCACTAAGTACTGCTTACTGTTATACACATAAGTTAAAGCTACATCTAATATTTTGGTTTAATTATTTCCATGCAACTGGGCTCTTTTTGCCCCTGTTCTCACCAGTCCATCCTGCTGTAAGCCTCCCCTGTCATCTTTCCCTCTCTGCACTCCTTCACCCTCCTACGGTCACTCCTTTCCACCGACTCTGACGTCCACTCCTGCTTCTCGTCTTGCTTTGCTTCATTTGTCCATTTTAGCACATTCCAATCCTCTTTCATCATACCTGTTTTGCACACAAGCCAGGTTTCCTCTCCCCAGCAAGCCGAGTTGCAAACAAAGACTCTGTGGTGTTTCTTTGGACTCTTTGCAACTTTTTTTCCAGCTACTGAACAGAGAGAACATTCATCGTGTCGGTAAACATGGTTTATATCTACACTGAGGATTAGGGATTCTGAGCATGCTCACTTATCTTACTGTACGTGCATCCTACTGTTTAATAATAGCTTGCGGTCAAATTTCAGTGAAACTTTCAGAACATATTCACTGGATGCACATCTATAACTGATTAACTTTTGGAGTCAGCCTAAATCAAGATGACCACCAGAGATAATTGACATTAACCTAAAATTGACTGTTGCTCAGGCAGTTTTACCAATACTGAGTAAACTTTTAGTGTGGTACCAGCTGAGATTCGTGGGGGCAGCAGCTTGACCAAAGAGGTCCAGACATCTCTTTCCACAGTCGCCTCTTCCACCTCTTCTGGGGGGACCTCAAGATGTTCCCAGGCCAACTGAGAGATATAGTCTCTCCAGCATGGGCCTGGGTCTTCTTCATGGTCACCTTCCAGTTGGACATGCCTGAAGCACCTCCCCAGGGAGGCGCCCAGGGAGCATCTATACCAGATACCTGAACCACCTCAACTGGCTCCTCTCAATGTGGAGGAGCAGCAGTTCTACTCTGAGTCTCTCCCAGATAACTGAACTTCTCACCCTGTCTCTAAGGGAGAGTCCAGTTGCCCTGCAGAAGAAACTCATTTTAACCGCCTGTATCAGTGATCTCATTCTTCTGGTTAAAACCCAGAGGTCATGCCCATAGATGATGGTTGGAACGTAGACTGACCAGTAAACAGAGAGCTTTGTCTTACAGCTCAGCTCCCTCTTCACCACAACAGACCGGCACAGCGTTTGCAATACTGCAGTCGCTACACCAGTCCGTCTGTCTCCATTCTTCCCTCACTCATGAATAAAACCCAGAAATACCTGAACTTCTCCACTTGAGGCAGAAACTCACCCTCCACCCGAAGAGAGCCGTCCACCCTTTTCCAACTGAGGACCAGGACAACCTCAGGTTTGTAGTTGCTGATTCTCATCCCAGTCACTGCACACTCGGCTGCAAACCGTTCCAGTGAGAGCTGAAGATCATGGCACGATGACGCCAACAGGACCACATCATCTGCAAAGAGCAGAATCCTGAGGCCACCGAACCGGACTCCCTCCAAACCTCTGGCTGCAACGAGAAATTCTGTCCATAAAAGTTATGAACAGAATTGGTGACAACGGGCAGCCCTAGAGAAGTCCAACTCCCACTTACTACAATGTGAACCAAACTCTCGCACCACTTCTATAGGGACTGAACAGCCCGTAGCAATCCCATACTGACGGAGCACCATCCACAGTGCACAGTCTCACAGATACTGAACTAAACTTTGGTGTGGTGGTAGCTGAGTCATTCATACCGTATCTTGAGCACGATGTTTGAACATAACAGCTACAACTCCCATCATTTCTCAACTCAAGATGATCTTTGTCTAAGACTGGCGTGAAAGGCAGTGGGTGACGTGAACTCCATCAACTATTCCACTTTCTAAGCTTGCATATTTTGGGATCTGTTCTCTTCCATATTGAGTAGCTCCCTTTGACTCATCTATGGTTTGGACAGGAAACCAGAGCTAAGGTGCAGATTTGGAGATGTTTGATATTTTTGCCACTTCTTTTTTCTTTTCCCCGTCGACAAGTAGCCACGAGGCAGTGAGTCACGCCAGCTTTATTTCCTCTTTGTGGGTTCCAGTTGTTCTCCACCATTGTGTCTCGATGTTTTTTGTTCTCCTTCGTCGTGCTAGCAGACAATTTGGCTTATTTTGGAAGGTATTATAAGCCTAATTACAAAACCACATTTCTAGTTTCTGGAGATAAAACAGTTGAATGCAAACGTGGCAACAAACTTCAAATACAGCCTAACTTTTGGCATTTAAGTCGTTGAAGTTATGCTAAACATGCATTAAAAACACCTTATGGAGAACTTGCTAAGTGCCCGTTTGGAAAAGGTAACGCTTCTGTGAGCACAAATTATAGTAATCAGTGATCATCTCATTTCACTTTGCAGCAAGTACTTTGTACAAAAGCTGTCAGATTAGCCTTCACCTCCGAGTTCATTTGAAGTCTCTGCGCTCTTTTGTTAAACCAGATGGTTTATATTACAGATAACAAGGTGAAACTCAATCGCCTGCAGCCCACAGGAATATTTGGAATTTGTTTCTTATCTTTATTTAGCAACAAATCTGTGATAAATTCCACATCCTGCTGCAAGCAAACACAGCCATGCTCAAAGTTATGTAACAAGTAGGTTTAGAATAAAATATTTCACTGCTGTTGAGTTTTTTACGCACGTGTCTAAAAAAAAAAAAAAAAAAAAAAAAAAACCCCTCCTGCTTTCTCTCACTACATCTCCAAAGTGGAGCTTATGTGCTTTTATGGTGAGCTGACTATTCAACTTGACCTTTCTGGCGTTTTCTTTCTCTCGTTGTTGTCTTCTGTGTGCGTGAGGAGGATTTGTCAGAAAGTATGTCTGTGCATCTCAGCCCCAGTTTTAATGGTTAATAGTTTTAGAAGATTGCACATCCTCGTGTTCACTTAAAATGAGCGAAATCTTGTTTTTATTCAGTTTAATCACTGAGGATTGCCAGAGGAGTGATGTCATGAATCCTCAAAGATCCCTGGTACTGAAAGAGACGAGGTAACGGTGATAACTGATGAAAACGTTTGTTTGTCCTCTTCAGTGATACCCTGTAGAACCAATGGAAATATTTCATCAGAGCAAAAAGAACTTGCACTTGAAACAGCAACTTAAGCATATTTCCAGTGGGATTTAGACTTCAGTGAAAGAATATGGCTTTTTTTTTTTTGTTCTCCGTTGTGGAGCGAAGATGGGGAGTTGGAAATACCCACCATCTGTCTGGTATGGTGCATGGTGTGAACACGATAATTTGAAAAACAAAAGAGCTATCAACTGACATGCTAAGAAAGGCCTCTATCAAAAATTGGGTTGCCAAGTCAAAATCCAAGATGGCCACCACTACATTTATGTCAACCAGCCACCTCAGTCATTTGAGAACACTTTACTTTTTAGTTTTTATATTGCTTGAAAGTTTCCTCAAAAGACTGAGGTGGCCAAAGACTGAGCTAGTCAAGGGCACCATTTGTCACCCCCTGGCTCCACCACTGCACTTTGATAAAATTGCTCCCCCCACTCACCAGGAGCTGTTTCTCTGTGCCGCCTTAAACTCACAAAATAAAAAAAATAACTGCTTCTATTCTTATACACAGTGTACTTTCTACCCACTTGAATATCTTGCACCAAAAACATTAAGGTTTACCTGCAATCAACTCTAGTCCAGAAACAAACACTCATCTTGCAAACTACAAACATTCATTACTCAAATCCTTCAGCGACAGGATCATCGACAAACCACTTGTCTAACCATTATTTTGTTTTGTTAAAGCACATGATTGTAAGAAAGTACTTTATTTTGTCATTACATACAGCCTTTAAAAAATACAAAAGTACATTTTTTTCCCCCTCAATCTCAAGTTGATGAATTATTGCAGCCTCGTTTGGCTGAAAAAAACATTTGAACCATCACAGTGTTTATAAAACTGTCAGGAATCCTAATTTATTGATTCCAGCTCACGATTTCCTCGTGTTTTCATGTACATTCAAATGACGAAACAGAAATTTAAAATTATGTAGCTTGGTGAAACCAGTAGCAAAGAATTGGTTAAAATCAAGAAACCATCACAGTTTATTTTAAAACCATCCATCCGTCTATTCTTTATCTTTACCCTCTTCTTCCTCTTCGGGTCACAGGGGTCACTGGCGTCCACATCCAGCAGTCACTGTGTGAGAGACGGGGACACCCTAGGAACAATTGAGAGTCACCAATCAGCCTAACATGCATGTTTTTGTCTCGAGTACTAGGGGAAAACCCACGCTGTACGGAGAGAACATGCAACCACCACCCAGAAAGGCCCCTGGCTGAGATTTGATCCAGTGACCTTCTCGCTGCGGCAGCTCTGCCAACTGCACCACCATGCCGACATAATAAAAAAAGCATTCTTGAGCATCTTGTATCTTGTATCTTGAGCATGCATCAGGAAGGAATGCATGTCACCCACCACTTTGCTTCCCAGAGTTTTAAACAAAGATGTAACCTGATCTGTTAGAGCTCAAAGATGGTATATTAGCTGTGGTGGCCATCTTGGATTGGGTTGATTCCAAAGGTGTACATCCAGTTGTTGCTTTCTGAGGGTTCAAATAAAATTATGTCCAGCGCTTCATGAGTTATTTTGCTAACGGACAGACAATAAAAAAATAAAACAAATAGATAAATAAATAAAAACATAGACGATTACCTACAATTCATGGTGATGGGTGTCAAAATTCTCCTGTGTAAAGCTTTGAGTGAGAAGGTTTATCCAGTTTATAGAAAAACATTCTGGACGTTTGATATTGTAAATAAATCACTTTTTTTTTGGTGAGTTTTGGATTAACATTGTTTGTCCAAAAATTGGAAATTTGAATTTTGATTCTTCATCTCAAAAAATAGAAAATTATTGATGATCGTGTAGAAAATTATATGATTTATCAACACCATAAACGCTTCACATATTTTACTAAGTGTACCAAAGGGTGCACAAATGAGCTCTGATAAAACTTGCGATAAAGCTAAAAAACAAAATGTTTCCTTCACAATGTCCTGCTTGAATTACTCACATCGTCTCTGAGGACCTCCTTTACGAGTCACGTTGCCATGGCAACAATCTCCTCACAGCGGCAAAACGCTCAAGCGAATGCCAAAACAAACGACGGTAAATAAACAGAACAACAGAACCAAACAGGAACACGTGACCAAAAAAGGAAGTGAGAAGACAGAACGTCGTCACTAGTTTTATTTTTTCTAAAAAGAAAAGAAAAAATATTTTTTATTTCTGTCTGTGACACGAACAGGGACGTTTAGCTTAAATAAGAAATGTAGTTAACCTGAACAAAAAAGAAGAAGCTTGTTTCTCTCTATGAAACTGACTGAAGGTCTGAATGACACCCTCTAATTTTAGCTTCAAACACATTTCCTGTTTTCACCGTTTGTTTTAGAGATTTCAACGCTCTAAACTTGGCTCTATGACTGTGTTTAAACTCTAATAATTAAAAAAGTTATTCATAACGGACATCAAAACCTCCAAACTAGCCATTTAAAGACTGTGTCACTTTCACTTCAGCCTCAAACAGGAAATATTCACAACCATTTTGCAAAAACCTGAATATAGATTTAAAAAAAAAACTTCAAACTTTGGCCCATGCCACCAGCTGAGTGTCATTTAAAAAGTAGTCTCTGAGGTTAAACGTAAAAAAAAAGGTCCATCACTCAGCATGCAAACATTAAAGTAGGCCCAAGTCAAACAGCACAATCAGCCTCTGAATATCCTACACTTTGGTGTTGGTTTAAACACAGACACACCCGGCTGCGAGGAAAACACGAGCCGAGACACGACTGTACTTATATACTGTTTGTTACAACAAGGAGGCAGTTTGACTATAGCACAATAAAAGGAGATTATAGATGCCTAAAAAAACTAAATGACTTTTTTTTTTCCTGTTACAGCTGCAACAAACCCTGCCTTTGATCTGAGTGAATAGTGGAAAAAAAAAAGTTGAAATATGCTGTGAAACAGAGCACCCAGTCGCTCTGCACGGTCCTAATTCACTGTCTGCAGCATAAAGTTACACAAAGTCTTCCTGGCGGGTTTGTTTCAAACACCAATCCTTTTCTTTCATGGTGTTTTTCCTCAAACGAGTCTTTTTGAACGATCGCAGTCTTACTGAGAGTCCAAAAAGTGGACAAGGAATGGATCTATTTGAGGCCGAACAACATTGTGTTTGTTGAAATTCAATTTTCTGCTCAGAGCAAAGGGTGGATTTTGGGAGGTTTTCTTTCCTTCAGGGAGAGAAAGCAGACGGTTGATCATGAGGCCGACTGAAGTGACTCACAGTCACACTGCGTAATGACAGCGAGTCAAAGGAATTACAGAAAACGTTGTGCAGCATGGTGGTGGAGTGGGGGGTGGGGGGACACCAAAATACAATGGACGCAAGTTGTCTTGTGAAGCAGCGTGAAACAGAAAAGCAACAAGTCTCCATGGCAACACACTGTAATACCTCATTTAAAGAGGAACTTACCCAAAAAATAACTTTTTTTAGCTGATAAACTCCCTGGAATGTGTGTAAAATGTTGTACAGCACTATGTCTGTGTTAATATTCATGTTTTTTGTGGTATTTGTTCAAATTTGCAATATTTTGTAAAAAAAAAAAAAAAAAACGTGTTCACACTCCCTCTATGGGTTGAACTGTGGTATTGCAGTCTAATTTTCCTATTGGTCAACGACTGGTCACTGTGACATGT
>JARVLU010000103.1:32025502-32035728 GCA_031762415.1 Simpsonichthys santanae | reverse complement strand
TTTAAAGTTTGCAAAGTTTTCACTACCATAGTTTTCCATCTACAGTACTGATATGCACTTCTGAAATGCAGGTCTGCACTGAAGGTAAACAAACATTCAGCAGAATCTGGTGAAAACTACGTGGAAGCTTGAGTCACGTGACTGAGCTGCGTCAGGCTGGCTGTCGTCTGTGCAGGTAAACAAACAGGTGAGGGAGCGAATGGTTTGTCTCGTTTGTCTCCATGTGTCCCTGTGATGGACTGGAGACCTGTCCAGGCGTCCCTCTCACACAGTGACTGCTGGAAGTGATCTTCGTGACCTGAAAAGGAAGAAACGGGTAAAAGATGATGGATGACAGCTCAGCTCGATTGTTTGTTGCATGTGAGTCTGTAGATTAAAGGTTTGAGTCCGATCACCACAGGCTGGTTTGCATTGGGCTGATGAGGCAGTCTGAAAACAGATCAGCTGTTTTAAAGTAATAAAATCTTTTAAAATCTTAACTTATATGTTCAGTCTTCTTTTTTTTTTTTGGTGCTACCCAACGAGCCGTGCCGTAACACACAAACTTTAAGATTTAAATGCTTACTGAAAGCAAAAACCTGCTCATAATTTTACGTTTTGTTTAAGTAAAACTAATGAAAATGCTGTAATTAATAATTTAATATGCAGCGTGTCTCCTCTCGTCCAAAAGGCTTTTAAAGTTCTGATGTTTTACGTTGGTTTTCAAAAAACGCACCACTCCTGTTACAGCAATCCCATAAAACTTGTGCGTTTGGCAGATTTTCTGGCTTCACAGTCGTCTGCTGGCTTCTTTAGTCAGATGCACTTTGAATAATTATCATTTCATAATGTACATGTTTTTATATAGCACTCTGAGATGACTTGTTTAAATTAACTGAGCTGCACTCAGCTCGTGTTTTAACATTTATCTCTTAACCCAATTCTTGTGCCGTGTTCAAAGAGCATCTCTGAGATGAGTTACCTCATGCAGAAACAAGATAAATGTCTGTTTTTATGTCCTTGACTGGTGTTTGAGTCTTAAAAACTCATTTTATATAAAGCATAACTTTAGGTGTCTATAAGACATCATAAATTATGTTTTTGTTTCCATCAAACTGAATAACAGCTGGTTTTTCAAAATAAAAACATTTTGAACTTTGAATGGTGACTGAAAAGTGGAAATAATGAAAATGTTAGAAGAAATTTTATTCTAATCGTACAGAAATTTATAAACAGGAGAACATTTTCTGGAGTAAATTACGGGGTAAACATAAAGTTTAATGGTTTACTTCATTACGTGTCCCTCATTCACTGTTTGTGTTTTTTTTATTTGTCGAAGTTCCAATGTTTTTTTGTTCTTTCATTAGTTTTATTTATTTTTTTAATTTATATTTATTTATTTATTCATTTTTTGCTCCCAAACTGAAATATATTAACTGAAAAAAAAGTATTTAATTTTGAATGCTGACTCAAACGTGAGAAGATTATTATATTAAGAGAAATACCTTTATTAATTTAACATTTAATGAACGAAATGTTCTAAATGTATTTTTATTTCATTGTGATGAGCAAATATAAAGTTAGGGCTGCTGTACAGATACAAAATATAATTTATAGATCAGTCCAAACTACTACATCTGTTTTTTTTTTTAAATTTGATCACCATTTATCAACTCAAATACTTTAAAGTGTCACATCAGTTAAATCAATGATCTGTTCTGAAGGTTAATTCAGTTCATTTCTGAGATTTGAAGCATTAATGACAACTGAACATCTAAACTTTAGCAAATACTTTCTGAAGAAAGATGCTGTTGAAAGTTACAGGTAAAACTTTTTAAATTATTTTTCTAGATTTCACCACCAGATGACAGAATCAGATTATTTTAACCAGAGGTTTGTGTTGATCCCCAGTTCCCCAGTAACACAGTAAATCCCAAGTATACAGATGTAGACACTCTTTATTGTCATTTGTACCACATGTGGTACACGTGGCGGAACGAAATTATGTACGCAGGGTCCCAGTTACATCCAACAATAAAATATAAAAGAAAAACAGTAACAAGATTTAATGTCAGCTAAATATACGCTAAACACTAATAGCAATAAAGACAAGTTGAGAGAAAGGGCAAATGGATTTCCTTTCTTGGTTTGTCTCTCATCCAACAGGCGGTTTGAGCTGAGAAAACCTCTCTGACCTCAACAAGAAAAGAGCTCCAGTGCTCCTTTTTAAAATTTAAGACTTCAACAAAGCGTCATGCTGAGCCTCAGTGTCGTCCGTCAACATTAAATAACTTTTAGAGGGTTTGATGTAAGGCCATGCATTTGTTTTATTGTAAAGTGGGAACCATTTTCCTGCCATGGTTTGGTTCTACGGGGCTCAGGTGGTGGAGCTGTTGTCTCTTCAAGGTTGCCGGTTCAAATCCCAGCCTTTCTGGGTGGACTTTGCATGTTCTCGCCGTGCATGCATGGGCTTTCTCTGGGTACTCCGGTTTCCTCCCACACAACAAAAACATGCATGTTAAACTGACCGGTAACTCTAAGTTGTCTCAGGTGTGAGTGAGAGACTGAATGGTTGTCTCATCTGTCTCTTTGTGTCTCTGTGATGGACTGGAGACCTGTCCAGGCACGACGACAAGAGAATATTTTTAACCCAGTTTTCTTTGCACAGGCAGACGGTCAAGAAACAGGCTGATGCAGATGTTCAGAGTTACATGCTCAAAGCCCCGTGGTGAGAATCTGCAACATGCTGCACTGTCCGCTCGCCTCTTCCATCCTTATCAGCTACTACAGGTCACGATGACCTCAGCCTCTCTTCTCACAGACTGGGAGGCGTCAGGTGCCTGCAGGCTCCTCTCTGAGAGGAGAACAACTCCCTGAACTCACACTGATTTTAACATTAGATAGTGGTAAACACTCATAAACCTTTATGCCCCGCCCCTCGCACCGTGACAGCTGGACATGGGCATCAGGGACCATGACCCAAAGAGGAAGAAGTGGGTAAAAGATAATGGATGGATGGTTTGGTTCTACATTGTTGAGCACAGGAACTCCTGTAAACGTAAAACTGAGGGTTGAAAGGTGAATTCAAGAAGACAAATTAAAAGTAGATTATTGCTTATAGCAATTTGTCAACGTAATTGTCAGATGAAATCAGACCAATACTCCTGATTGGATTCAAATGAACCACTGATGTATTTACACCCTTGTTTAAATTGGTCAAACTTTGGGGTTTCATGTAATTCAGCAAAGGGAGGTTTCACCAAAATGCTCAGAAACCACAGTTTGGGGTTCACGTTTGGAACTGGTTGATCCAAATGCTGCAGCAGGAGGTGCTGAGTGATCAGCTTGATCTCTTCTAACTCACTTCACTCAGACTGTGATGAAAGCCAACACCCCATATCAAATGACACCTGAACAGGTGCATGTGAGAGACTCGCTGCTGAAAGGTGACAATTACACTTAATGAGGAAATATCTTTTTTAAAACTGGTGTTTTGTCCTTTATGAAGACGTCTACTGACATTTGGAATAGATGCCTGAGCGCAGTGGAGCCATTTAGGCTGCCAGGACCTGAATAACACACACATACACACACAAAATGTTGTTTAGCCTTATATGTGCCCATTAAATTAAATAAATTCATTTTTTATAATGCGCTCAGCAAAAATTATCTCTGTTTGTGCCCAAAAAAAAAAAAAAAAAAAAAAGCAAACAAATTCAGATGAACTCCTTTAATTTATGGTTAGTTTAATAATGGTCAATCAGATCATCTGGACAGTTTCTGTTTTGTGGAAAGACGTTTCGCCGTCTATCCTGAGGACTTCTTCAGTCTGAGGAGTCCCAAGTAAACGGTTTTCTCCACTAAGCAGTACACTCCTTTAGTGGACCAACAGGTTCGCTGGTGATGAGATTTCTGGGGACGTCCTGTCCCCGTCGACTCCTCCCAGGCAGGCAGCCACAGGTTCAAGACATTAAAGTTCATGCTCAGTCATCCAGGTACAAAATCCAATAATGGTCAGTCAAATCATCTGGTTAGTTTCTTTTTCGTGGAAAGACGTTTCGCCCTCTATCCGAACTATCACTCAGACTGATGAAGCCCTCCGGATAGATGGTGAAACGCCTTTCCACAAAAAAGGAACTGTCCAAATGACCATCATTGGATTTTGTACCTGGATGACTGAGCATGAACTTTGATACGGTCATTTTAGTTAAAAACAGTCAGATTCATCCATTATCTCTACCCGCTTCTTCCATTTTGGGTCGCGGGGGTCACCGGTGCCCATGTCCAGCAGTCACTGTGCGAGGGGCGGGTACACCCTGGACAAGTCTCCAGTCCATCACAGGGACACATAGAGACAAACGAGAACATTAAATTAGAACGACAAGTTTTCCGAGAGAAATCAAGAACTCCACAAGCTTTTACTCTGAAGTCTGTTGCTGCAGAAATGTAAATACTTTTCTGTTTGCTCACTTAGCTCACAAGTCATATCACCTTAACGTCTCCATAAATTAGGGTTGAGGTGGCTCGGTGGTCAGTGGTGCAGTCAGAGGCTTCAGGTTTGAGCCCAGGTTGCAGCAGGAAGGAGCTCCTGTGTCAAACAAATGTCAGATCTCTTGTACAAGACGTGGAGCAGCCAAAAAGACAGAAAGCACAACGTGTTTGTTGGCTTTAAAAAGCCTCAACCTGCTTTTGAATGCAAACGACCGACGGGTATGATTTGTAATTCAGCGTGCAGCAACCTGAGCTGGGAATAATTTTACATTTTCCCACAGAGGAGGAATATAAAGTTACATTTACCTGCACTCTGGGCCATTTTAACCCTCGTGTTTTTATATTTATGTGCTCATTCAGTTTGCATTAATCAGTCAATCTGATCAGAGGAGAGATTAAGCTTTACAGGATGTTCTCTGCTGTTTTGACATGCACTGAACATCAGTGTGCCTAAATGTTAATCTGATTATCGCGATGTGAATAATTTATTTTCAGATCTGTTGAAACGTTTTGATCTCTGTTACAAAGTTGTTCACAAATCTGGTTGGTCCATTTGAGGTGTTTACTGCTTGGTGGGGAAGCAGCTTGCTGGAACTCCTCTGACTGATGAAGCCCTCCTCTATAAAAAATAAACTGTCCAGATGACCCGACTGAGAATTATTAGATTTGGTACCTGGATTATTGAGCATGAACTTTTTTACAACATGTGTTATTATAAAACAAAAACTTTTCTCTGGTTGATTTTTTTTTTTTTAAAGCAGTTAAAGATGCAAAGCCACATCTTTCAGTGACTTCCTTCATGTTCCACAAGCTTCTGTCTGCTGCAGGGAGCACATTAGGGTGTGGTACCCGCACGCATCTGGAGGCACGTTTACGTCCTGCAAAGAACAAGAAACTCAGAAGACGTACGTTTGTACGGTTACTTGTGAGTTTCAAGTGAACGACGACAGGAACGCCTCATTTTAAGTTGCATATGCATGAAACCGTCTGTATGTTTAAGAACTCACTTTCACGCCCTTCTTGTGAGTTTTGTCAAAGCTTTTCTTTCAGCGTTCAAGTGTGTTTGCACTTTGACACTTCTCAAAACTTGGATATTCGCTCGGAAACTCCCTGAAGCTCTGAACACTGACAAGTTAAATCCATCAGCCCAAGAGCCAGTTCCAACTTGTAGCCACTGCTGAGCAGAACCAGCAGCAGCTGCTACTCAGCAGTAACGTGAACAAACTTTGGTTTTCGAGGAGGTGATAAATAGTATAACTATGACCTCATTATAATGTATGTCAATGGCATTCTTTGTTTGAAAGAGAAGTCTCATAAACATGATGGTCCTTATTAATGAAAACTGCAGGGACTGATGCAGAAATTACTCCAAATGAAAGAGTAGTTTGCTGTTTTGTCATTCTTTAGCCCTCCAACCCATGTAAGAAATGAAAGTAGGCTCTGCAGCTTGGAAATATAATGAAATAAATAAAAAAATAAAAAAATAGCAGCAGGTCCAGTGGGTTAAAATGTGCTGCACACGAGTAAATAAAGTTAGTCCTCTCTATGTTCAGAGTAAATAGTTAGTTATGCATTTTCACAACAAAATAAATATGCATGTAATTGGAAAATTTATAATAAAACTGCAGTTACTTGTGAAACTATTCATGATTACTTTCTCTTACTTTTCTGTACAAAAATTGGACAAAATCTTAATTATTTATTTATTTTTATTATTTTTTTAAATCTAGTCTTACTTTTACTTTGCTTTAACCTCAATGTTGCCTGAGTGTGTGTGTGTGTGTGTGTGTGTGTGTGGGGGGGGGGGGGTGGTGGTGTCAAAGCCCACCCAAAAAGGCCCTCGTCCGGGATTTGAACCAGGGACCTTCTTGCTGAGAGGCGGCAGCTCCACCAACTGCGCCACCATGCTGCCACTGCAAGTTTCTTCAATTGCAAATTGTAAACTTCTGAAATCAGTTATCAGGCACAATATTAACAGTTTACTTTCTCTTAGAATTGAGAAAAGTTAGAAAGGAACTAAATGTAATAAGTTACATTATTTTTTGTGAAATAACTGAAATAGTTGCACCACTATAACGTTTTAAATGAACGAACTTCTCAACCGAAAAAAATGGTGGAGCGCTCCCTCTGGACCGGTGGTCCGATTCTGTCTCGAGCAGCTCATATCTCAGAGTAATGTTCTCGAGTGACGGGAGAATCAAGGCCTTGCCTGCAGTAATGAGGGCACAGGTTTGGTCTGGTCTGGTCTGGTCTGGTCTGGTCTGGTCTGGTCTGGTCTGGTCTGGTGAGGAAGGAGTTGAGTCAAATGGCAAATCATTCAATTTTTTTCATTTCATTCAACTTTTATTCACACAGGTTAGTCTTATTGAGTCATGAACACTCATGTTCAAGAGAGACCTGTTTTAAACAAAGGTACACACAACAATAGACAATCATATAAAAGTGTATAAAACAGTAAACAGACTTATATGTAGCGTCTTTCTATCTTATCAAGACACTCAAAGCACTTTACATCTGTGCCCTCATTTACCCATTCATACAGCACTCTATTAGATATTTAAAGGCTAGGTAAGGTAATAGAACAGATCATTCTAAAGAGACTAATCAGTGTTTTATCACATTCATACAACGATGGGACACACATCGGAGGCAAACGAGGGGTTCAGCGTTTTGCCCAGGGACACTTCAGCATGTGACTGCTGGTGGATTTGAACCCCCAACTCTTGCATCAGAGGACGACTGCTCTAACCACTCAGCCACAGCTGCCCAAAATGAAAAGTAAATAAAAGAAGTGATAAAAAACAAAAACAAAAACAAAAAGCTACATTATAAAACAGTGTAAAATACTAAAAACAGTCATGTCTGCATTGATTATTTCATTCAGCGGTGTAGTCTGTGATACTTGGGTATATGGAGTATACCCATTAGAAAAGCTTGGGAATTTCAGTATACCCACTTAAATGTGCCCAATGATACACGCCATTACTGGGCTCATGTCATTGTCAACACATTTTGAACATTTATAGATGCACTGAGTCAGTTCAACCTGTTTTATGTATATCGCAATACTTCTGTACTTACCACTTAATACTTGAACGTGTTTTACTTTGATACGGTTTCATGAATTCTATAACGTTTTAATACAAAGCCAACTGTTGTGCAAAGTGGTGTAAATTCATTCAAATACTGTATAACCATAAGAGAAATTTGGACATGTTCAACAGCTTAAAAATCAAAATACATTGACGATTACATTGTGCTAACTGGTGTACGTTGGTTTCTAAGCCCAGTATACCCAGTACAAAAACGTAGACTACACCACTGATTGCACTGAACTTAACAGTCGTTTAAAATCCCTTAGAGAGGTTAAAGATGACCACTTCAAATCTTTTTGCGAGGTTTTCCAGGTCACGGGAGCAGAGTAAGAGAAGGCCCTTTTGCTAAATTCGGGTACGCTGCGGGTAATTGTCTTGAGAGCACACGCTGTAGCTGCACTGATGATGTGACATGTACGATATAAGTTCCAGTGATCAACATAATGGGTCCAAGCAGCTGAAGTGAGCTGGGCTCAGATTTAAAGCTAAGGTGAGGAGATCCATCATCCGTGGGGAACTTGATAGCTGCTGCTCCTCTGTATCAAATAAATGGATAAGGATACATCCTGGACGCCTACCGCTCAGGGTTTTCCAGGAGTGTCCAACTGGGAGAAGATCTCAGGGCAGACCCAGAAGTTGCCGGAGAGATTCATTCAACCTTTATTTAGGCAGGTTCATCTCATTGAGCATCGAGGACTCATTTACAAGCGAGACCTGGCTACAAACTAAGGATGATGACAACAACAACAATACAGCAATAGATTTTCCTTGGACAACGTATTACGTTGGATTGTCCAACGTTGATTGTTAGATCTTGGATTACGTATCCTTTCTGGCCTGGGAATACTTTGGCATCCATCAGGAGGAGGTGGAGAGGTCTGCGTTTCCCTCCTGGATTGGTTGCCTCTGTGAGCAGACCATGGATTATCAGCAGAAAGTGGATGGATAACAGATGGATGGATGGATGGATGACAGTAAAAGTAAACAGTCATTGGTAAGAGGACAGGTCATCCTAAACCATCATCAGTGAACACAGAGACAGTGAAAATACCCTGTTTGATGTTACAGTTTAATATCTCAGGGGATGTTTTTCTTGGCTCTCATCCAGAACATGCTTTGGCTTGTTAGACTCCATCCCCAGCGTGACCCCAAAAACTAATAAAAAAAGGTTTCATGGGTGTGCGGGGGCCCCACAGAACTGAGCTTCAGCCTGTCGCTGTCAGTTCAGCCTTACCCAACACAGTTATTACAGCTTGCTCATTTCTGTGCTTGGGGCCTCTAGGCGAGGCTTGTTCCTACCAGTGCCAGGTGAGAGCACGTCAGGGCAAAGCAGAAGCATAACTCACCAAGTTCCAAATGGATCAGATTTGACTCCCTGTTAGAAAAAAAAAGAAAAGTGCCTTGTAAAGAAGTCACTCGATCAGAGGGGAGTCCTTGTTTAGGCCTGTTTTCATGCATGTTGCTCACAGTGCTGTGCAGACTGTGATAAAACTTTGGGATGAGCAAAAACTGAGAATCTGTCATGAATGAAGCTCTCAGATGAGAAACTGTGAACGACGGGCTTCACAAGTGAATCTGTAGAAAGAGCATGACTACAGAGGCAGACTTCATGAGTGACACCGTCCTGATTGAAGGTTTCTTTTTTGTCACAAGCGTTGACTTTCAGAGAATTTTACCATCGAATGTGTAGGCGTCAGATGCAGGAAAGCCTGCCTTTAGTAAAACAATACCATGCAGCGCGACTTTGAGTCTCTGGTATTTTTAACCGTAAGTATTTCCCACGTAACTTTACTGAACTGAGAATTTGCACGATCGCTTAGAAACTGGGACAGCAGCCAGGTTGCTACATCGTAAAGTTCAAACGGGATTGAGCAGAAGAAAAAGGACGAAAATCAAGTTGTCGGATCTTCAGACATCGCTGAACACCAAATATCAGGTTCAATCAAACAATTAATGTCTGTACTTCTCAACGTTAGCTTTGCTAGCCTGTCTTGACGCTAGCGTATACGCACCGAATCTTTTGCTGTTTGATGTTCTTAATGCAAAAAGTTATATTTGCATGATACACGTTTAACACATATGAAGCTGTTTTAAGTTCTGTCATTATTCAAAGACCTATTTTTTCCAACAGCGTTCTTCCGTCATTCTTTGCATGTCTATGTATCCTTTCAAGAACTTCCCAGAGCAGAAAAAAAGGCAGATCATTTAATTTTCAGACCTCCTTCTGTCTTTATCTACTCTTTATCTACACAGTACTGTTATTACTGTCATTATTTCCCATCCATTTTTAATCTGCTTGCTCTGGCTCAGGGTCCAAAGGAGCTGGTGTCTATTTCCAGTGGTTATTGAGCCTGAACAGGTCAGCAGTCCATCACAGGGCCACATACAAGAACAAGACAGGCATTTGCACCTATAGATATTTTAGAGCCAAATAACATATTATGCATGTTTCTGCAGGTAACCACCTGGAGTAAATCTACTCATGCAGCTCAGAGTGCCTGTTACAAAAGTAATGCCGTGAAAACATGAATATTTACTTCAATGGCTGTAACACTTTCATGGTTGGAGTTGTTTCGAAGGATAGCACCCGCTTCAAACGTTATCAACCATTAAATGGCCGTTATTAGTTATTATCATCCCCATATGTAGCGGTCAGACTGC
>JARVLU010000103.1:31992908-32009523 GCA_031762415.1 Simpsonichthys santanae | reverse complement strand
GGCATTTTGCCGTCCAATCAGAACGTTCGTTTCAGGCGTGCTTTGCGTGATGACGTCAACTGGTAAAAGGTCTATTCGGTTCGGGAGAACACCGGAAGTCACCGAACCGGAGCCACGTGGTCTGCTGAGGTAATTAAATACTCACCTGGGTCCTGCAGAACATCCGAACCTGCTCAAAGTTCGGCTCAGTAGTGCACAGTACCTACAGGACGCCGCCATCTTTAATGTTTATGTAACGAACGGAAGCTGGACTGAGTTCCGCCTTCACAATAAAAGCAGCTTTAATAAGTGCTCTGTTAGATACAGTACTGTTCTACATGTATTAGAACAAAAATAATTTTAGTTGATTCTTGTGTTTAGTAAAAGTTAAATATGCTGGTAATTTAATTCATAGTGAGTTAAATTAAAGTTCAAGTTGTGCTGAAAGATTCAGATCCAGAAACGAAGAAACTCGTCAGAAAAAAAAAAAAAAGTTTTGTTTTTTTAATTTTCAGTATTGTTTTTATACAAGTCTGGAAGTTCATTACAAACATGACAGAACGTGCGTTGTTACAGAACAAATAAACAACAACAAACATCTGATTATGATTAACAGGTGGAATTAGAAATATAATGGACAGGTACCAGAAACTGTCTGAAAATGATTAATTATTTATTGTGAATATGGCCCATTAACAGATCTTAGTTCTGATGAAGTCAGAACTGGGTCTGGATCACGAGTCTCAAATGTATTCAGTGAACAACTCTGATCATTTGTTCAGCCTTAAGTCAGTCTCAGTCTAGTTTCAGTCTGACATCAGTCGATCAGCTAACGGGGAAGACACAGGGAGGCGGAGTAGACGTCCACGTAAACAAAGGTTGGGCCACAAACAGCTCTTGCTCCGAGGCTTTAGAGCGGACTGTGAAATGTTGACCACATTATTTACTTCGGGAGTTTACGGCAGTGTACATCACTGTCTACATAGCCCCAGACGCTAATGCTAAAAACGCGCTGCAGGAGCTATATGATGTCATCAGCTCGCTTCAAAACAAGCATCTGGAGGCTTTCCTTGTGGCTGGTGAGTTTATTCACGTAAACGTGAAAGACACTCTGCCAAGATTTTATCAGCATGTGACCATTTCAACAGGGGGAAATAACACACTAGACTGTGTTTACACCAACATACGAAACGCATATAAAGTCATACTTCACCCCCACTTTGGCCTCTCAGAATGCATCTCCATCTTTATGGCTCGTTTAGCTCCCCCCGCTGAGATGTTCCAGACCAAAACAGAAAACCATCATCACCGTGTGGCCCAGCAGCAGTGGCTCTGTACTGCAGGGCTGTTTTTCAATGCACAGACTGGCAGCTCTTCAGGGAGGCCGCTATCAATGAGAGAATTGGATCTGGAGGAATACACTTCTGCTTCCCCGGATACATCAGCAAGTGTTCTGAAGATGTCACCACCACCACCAGGACTGTGATGTGCTTCCCAAACCAGAAACCCTGGCTGAATGCAGAGGTCTGTGTACCCTGCTAGAAGCCAGGAATACTGTCTTCAAGTCTGGTGACTCACAGGAACTGGGGAGGACAAGGAAAGAGCTGGCTGCTGGTTTAAAGAGAGCCAAAGCCACATGTTCACAGAAGATCCAGGGACATTTCTCCTCACAGGACGCACAGAGCATGTTAAAAAGCATTAAGTGCATAACAGCCTAGAAAAGCAGATGTGCACAATGCCCTAGGGACCTATCACTGCCTGATGCTCTTATGGATTCAAGATTTTTTTTATTGTCATACCAGCTCACATTTGCATGTTTATAGTATGAAATTTGGAATCACATCCCAGACCAAGAAGCTTAACAATTAACAAATAAATAAATACATGTATATATATATATATATACACATGTATTTATATATATATATATATATATATACTGTACATGTACTGTATATATATATTGTATATACAGTATATATATACAGTATAATGTATATATATATTTATATACATGTATATACTGTATACAGTATATTTATACAGTATACAGTACATATATATATATACATATATACAGGCAGTCCCCGAGTTACGAAGAAGATCCGTTCCTACGGCGCGTTCGTAACTCGATTTGCCGTAAGTTGGAGCGCTACCCACGTGGAGGCCGTAAACGTCGTTTTAAACACGTTTTTTCAATGTAACACAACAACAGCATACTTAGAACGCCATTTAACTGTATTTCCAAGCAGTTAGCTAACACAATACCCTAAAAAAAAAAAAAAAAAAACATAAAATGCTGCATAAAAGTCAACGTGAGGTGTGATGACATCACTGGGGGCGGCGCCGTAAGTCCGAAATGCCGTAAGTCAATGGCGCCGTAAGTCGGGGACCACCTGTATATAAGTTTTGGAAAACAAATTGACATGTAAGTTTAAAACATCAAATACATTGAAAAGCAGGTGTGTCCAAACATTCAGCTGATAAAACAAATCCAACCAGTCGTGTAAAAACACGTTTTTTTTGTTTGGTTAAGAAAAAAGTTGGAAGTATGTCGTCCTTTTTTTTTTAATTTATTTATTTTTTTTGCTGCACTTAAAAATAAATTAAATTAAAATACAGTAATGGAAAAAAAATCTTTAGAAATAAAGCATGCTTTGATTGTGAATAATGCATCTAAATCAACCATTTGAAACACACCAGGCCACAGATAAATACATTTAGATGTTCATCCTGATGCATGTTCAATAATCCGGGTAGAAAAATAACTCGGGTCCTCTGGACGGATTCTTCTTGTTGAAACGTTTTGTCATTTATCCAAAATACTTCTTATAAAGTCAATGGGGTCAATAAAGGCAACTTCTTATGTCTTATACAGTAAATAGCATTTTCTCATAGTGAATCAACCAGTTTGCTGTTGACAGCCAGAACTAGCTGTTCACATGTAAAAGGAGGACCTTCAGACTAACGACTGATCATTAGTGTCCTGATGGCCACTTCCTCTTCAGAGGGCTGAGTGATATTTGCAATAACAGCATTGTAAGAAGGTGACAATTGAACACGGAGGCTCCTGTTTAATGATGGACGGTTTCTCTTTAGGTGTTTAAACATTTAAATGTTCTCTGTCATTAATTTAACTTAGCAGAAAAACACATTTTCTCTTAAAATTAGTCCAAATAATGAGAACATGAATGAATAATGTACTGTATGGTGAATGTGAATACAGTTTTGAAGATATGGAAGTGAGAGAGTGAATCTAGTATTTGCTTCTGGGGTGTGACTCATGCCCTGAAGGTCATTCTGATGCTCTGTAATAAACTCTGGGAAGGCAGCACCTTTACTCGAGTGGTTAGGACGGCTCTCAACAGGTGCTGACAGATACAGTTCTGTCAGAACAAGAAATCATGTAGGTTTCACTCCAGCAAGTCAATCTTAAATAAAAAAAAAAATAAAAAAAATCTCAATTTAGAATTGACTTCAGGCGTACAAAGTAGTTATCTATAAAGAAAACCATCTGTTAAACCCTTGAGTGTTCATAACCCATAGAGTTAAAACAACTAAGCGTAGCCGTATTCTTGCATGTTTTCCTTCCTTATTGGTGAGTTTAAATCCAGATTCATGATTCAGTTTTATTTATTGAAGGGTGTAACTGTCTGAAGTAATTTACCATCCCGCCTGCAGGGACCCTCCTGCAAAACCAGTTTTCTCAAGAACTTTGTGCTTCCAATTCAGTGCAAGTACAACTCCTTTAAGTTCACTATCTATTATGTGTTACATGCTAATAAAAAAATTGTACTGTATTCATTTTTTCCAACAATTATTAAGAATTTACATAGTTCCATTCATTTTGGAGAAAGCACAAAATGAGAAAAAAACATTTGATTGGTAATGGATTTGTGGGTTAATCCTATTGTTTTCTCACTAGTGATTTGTTATAGTGCAAGTAAAGTGTCAATTTTCTCATCTAAAGATTTGTCAAAACAAATTTTTATGAATTTCTTTTAAAAAAAATCATTAGATGTATATTGGGTGGCACCGTGGCGCAGTTGGTAGAGCCGCTGTCTCTCAGCAAGAAGGTTGCCAGATCTAATCCCGGCCCATTGTTCTGGATGGAGTTTGCATGTTCTCTCCGTGCATGAGTGGGTTTTCTCCGGGTATTCCGTTTTCCTTCCACAAAGGAAAAACATGCATGTTAGGCTGATTTGTAACTCTAAATTGTCTCTAGGTGTGAATGAAAGAGAGACAGAGAGAGAGAGTGAATGGTTATTTGTCTTTTTTGTCTCTATGTGTCCCTGTGATGGACTGGAGACCTGTGCAGGGTGTGTCCCCTGCCTCTCATACAGTGACTGCAGGATATGGACACCAGTGACCCCTGTGATCCATAAAGGAAGAATCGGATAAAGATAATGGATAGATGGATGGATGGATGGATAGATGGATGGATGGGGTAATGGTAATGGATCGATGGATACCTACAGCTGATCAATTGTTGGTATAAAACCAATTCAAGATGGCCACCACAGGAAAGCGACCTTGGCAAAAGCAAAAGTGGCTTTGACTTGGTCAATTTTAAAGACACTGCATTAATATTTGGTGTATTAAAGAATGTTACTTTGAATTGAGATTTTCAAACCACACAGCAACGACCACTGAAACAGAAATGCACAAAAATAAAACATATAAAAGAGCAACATTTTGTTTGGTTGTTTTTTTTCTGCATCACGGCAAGACTTAAAAACAGTGTGACTTAGCAGACTGAGTTTTTCAATCTTATTGACGTGAGGAGCGAGTTTAAATCAAAAACTCCTATTAGATTAAATATGATGTATAAAAATTAAAAAAGTACTAAAGCTTTATTGCTTAAAATGTAATTGACTCTAAAAACAAATGCATTTCTTTAATGTTCTTTAGCTCCATGTATAATTGCAAGGTCAGCATTAGGAACTGGTGCTTCTGGGTATTTGTAGTTTAAACAGTTGAACTCTAAATTCTTGCAAAATAAATCGGTGGGTTCTCAGTTCATGGAACTGACTAGTTCTTAAAGAGTTTGAAATCCCTCTCCCTTTTACTCTTCCCTACCTAATGAAGTAAAACTTTTTCCAAAATGTGTGTGCCCACTCCTCGCCTTCAGTACCAGTGACATTCTCCTGTGAGCATCTGGGTGTGTCGAGCCCAGATCACTTCGCGAGGGCGGCACTCTTACCTGTCTGACAGGCTGCGCTACTCTAAGCCTGTCGGTCTGCCTTCAAGCTAACCTCCTAGGAACCAAGTAATTGGAGGAAAGCTGGGGAGGAGGCACAGAGAAGGCTGCGCTTTTCAGGACCTCCTCCACTTGGAGGCAGATAAATACCTGTGGCGGACAGGTAGAAGGTACTCAGAGGGACTTGGCTCTCCTCTTAGTGTGCTCCACTTCTCTGCCAAACCTTTCTCTGTGTCTGCTCCCACTTTTCTCCCTACTTCCCAGAAGAATCTAGACCAGCCATGTCGACCAAAGTATACTCAAAAACTAGCAGGACCAGCTATAGTAGTGGAGGTGGAGGTGGCTTTGGTGGTGGCCGATCATTTTCCTCAAGATCTGCCGTCACCTCAAGCAGACCAGCTTTCTCAGTGTCCTCACTCAGTGTTTCTGGCTCAGGACTGAGGTCAAGCATGGGTGGTGGCGGCGGATATGGTAGCAGTGCCGGCTTTGGTGGCGGTTCTGGCTTTGGTGGCGGTTCCGGCTTTGGTGGTGGCGCCGGCTTTGGCGGCGGTGCCGGTTTTGGCGGCGGTGCCGGTTTTGGCGGCGGTGCCGGCTTTGGCGGCGGCGCCGGCGGTTTTGGTTCTGGCTTCGGAGGTGGAGCAGGAGGAATGATTGTGCCTGCTACAATCACAAATGTCCAAGTCAACCCAAGCTTGTTGGCTCCTCTGAACCTTGAGATCGACCCCAACATCCAGACCGTCCGAACCCAGGAGAAAGAGCAGATCAAGACCCTCAACAACCGCTTCGCCAGCTTCATCGACAAGGTGAGTGCTCGCTCAATTACACGCAACTGACGTGCGCTGCTTTCAAAGAGTTGTAGATGAAAGAAGTAGTGCTCAACGATGAAATGTGTTGCTGCAGTTTGTCTAAAAGACCACTGAAGTTATTTAACATAACTCAACATGCATCTGCGACTTGAAGATTTGCGCTGACCAGCTAAATATAATGGGTACTGTCATTTAAACTGCAGCGTAGTCACACCTCGTATAGAAACCATGAAGTGTACCTGAAAGCCGACTACTGCTTTCTACATTTCATTTGACTGGCCTTCTGCCAGGTGTCGCCGTGCAGAGTTGGAGGCAGGAAACACTAGAGCGGCTGTATCGAGTGACTTGTGGCTTTCTGCAGTAGAGGAATAGAGGATCAGGTGAACACAAGTTGCCATAGCAGCAACAACTTTGACAAGAAAACTGGATGAATTCAATGCACTTTTAAACTTATGCTCCTGTGCAAAAAAAAAAAAAAAAATTGAGGCATTCGATTAGTGTTTTGGGGGCCTGATTCAATATTTAATTGTCCGTTCACTCATTTGTACTTTGATGCAGGATCAGAACACTTTAAATGGCGATTCTGTGTGGTGAAAACATTTACCACACCCTGTGTGAGAAAGTGCTCTGTTGGCTTTCTCTGCTGTGTACACGCCACACCTTAAATGTCCTCAGACAGGTGATCTCATCAACTGCTTTCAGTCACTTTTTTTAAGTTTTAAATTCATAAAAAGAATGTTTGCATGTAGACGCAGCAGTAAGTGATGGATTAAATTTGTTTAATGTAGATTTAGCTTTTTTTTTTTTTTAATTCAATCAAATTTTAACAGGGGCGGTATATTTTAAGTGACTCATTTGGGCTGACAGGTAGTAGCTTCAGGCGTGATCCATTAATTGCAGGCATGTTCACTCGGTGAAAGTATGCATCTAAAGACAAAGACACACTAATGTCAGGTGGTTAAAGGGGAGGGGCTAAACTGAGGTGTGGCAAACCTTAAAAAAATGTTCACTATTACAAAAAAAAAAAAAAAATTACCTCTAGGGTTCATTCCCAGTAACTGCACCTTGTTTTTAGAAACAAGAGTATATTTTCAGTTTTAAACATTTCGTTCTCATTAAAGAAAGTTATGTTCAGTTATACTTTAGAAAAACTTTGCATCTAGAACACCTCTGCCTTCAGGGAGTGGTAAACATGGCAACTGGCAGTATTTTGTACACATAAGCTATAACTGTGGGAATGTCACACAGAGGTGTCCTACGATCAGGGAAATGGAACGAAGAAGACACGTTGGGATTATCTGTTCAATTAAAGTGATTCTAACTTTGGCAAATGTCTGTTTAGGTCCGATTCCTGGAGCAGCAGAACAAAATGCTGGAGACCAAATGGAGCCTGCTGCAAGATCAGACCACCACACGCTCCAACATCGATGCCATGTTCGAGGCCTACATCGCCAACCTGCGCAGACAGCTGGACGGGCTTGGCAACGAGAAGATGAAGCTGGAGGGAGAGCTGAAGAACATGCAGGGAATGGTGGAGGACTTCAAGAACAAGTGAGTGTCGAGTCTTTTTGAAGACAAATAGTGCGATCCCACGTTAGCTGACGCTCACACCTTGCGACTCTTCTCTGTTCGCGTCAGATATGAAGATGAAATCAACAAGCGTGCAGCTGTGGAGAACGAGTTTGTGCTCCTCAAGAAGGTGAGGGCTGATGTGCTGCGACAGCGTTGTTCGTTCGTGTGTCCTCCACACAACGAGCGACGCGTGAATTATTGATTTGCCCGAGGCCTCCCACAAACACACGTCTCCTCTTTCAGGATGTGGATGGCGCCTACATGAACAAAGTGGAGCTGGAGGCAAAGGTTGACGCCCTTCAGGATGAGATCAACTTCCTCAGAGCCGTCTTTGATGCTGTAAGTAAAACTCGCTGAAGGCTTACATAAATAATCCAAACGGTCCGAAATCTACGGGTTCTGTGTTTTAAAACAACATATATGTTGTGTGCAGGAACTGCGTGAACTCCAGGGACAGATCAAGGACACTTCCGTCATTGTGGAGATGGACAACAGCCGCAACCTCGACATGGACGCCATCGTGGCTGAAGTCAAGGCACAGTACGAGGAGATCGCCAACAACAGCAGGGCCGAAGCTGAGAAGTGGTACCAACAGAAGGTAAGGAGACAGTCCACTATGCCAACAACTTTATATATTCTGTGAAATGTGTACTTACAGTTATTTCTGGTCTTATCTCCTCAGTTCCAGGAGATGCAGACCTCTGCATCACAGGCCGGAGATGACCTTCGCAACACCAAGAGCGAGATTGCTGAGCTCAACCGCATGATCAGCCGCCTCCAGAACGAGATTGAGGCAGTCAAAGCACAGGTAAAAAATATATATATACAGTTACTTCAAGAGAAACTTCTGGATGAGAATTGTCATGTGAAACTTCTGCTTACTTTTTTTTTTAACCTCCCAGCGAGCCAACCTCGAAGCCCAGATCGCTGAGGCCGAGGAGCGCGGGGAGCTGGCCGTGAAGGACGCCAAGGCACGCATCAAGGACCTGGAAGAGGCCCTGCAGAGAGCCAAGCAGGACATGGCTCGCCAGGTCCGCGAGTACCAAGAGCTCATGAACGTCAAGTTGGCTCTGGACATTGAGATCGCCACCTACAAGAAGCTTCTGGAAGGAGAGGAATCCAGGTGAGGTCTCATCCACCTGAAATTTCCTGCGGCGTCAGTAGCGACGACTGCCAGCGCTGAAAGTCTTTGTCTGTGGTCTCTGCAGAATTGGCGCTGGAGGTGGAAACGCCACCATCCACATACAGTCCTCAACCACCAGCTTCGGTACGTACGAACATGTTGCTTTGAAAATTTAATGGGGAAAAACCCCCCAACAAGAACGAGGTCAGTGCTCAACAACTCAATGATGTTCTCGTTAACAGGTGGCAGCTCAGGAGGAGGCATGGGAGGTGGCTTCGGAGGAGGCTTCGGAGGAGGCATGGGTGGAGGCATGGGCGGAGGCATGGGCGGAGGCATGGGCGGCGGCTTTAGCAGTGGCTTTGGCAGCGGAATGAGCGGAGGTTACGGCAGCGGCTCGAGCTCCATGAGCGCAAGGAGCAGCAGCTCCCTCCTCTCATCAGCACGCCGTTTTTAAATGTCCCTCTCTTCCTTGTTCTTCCCCTTTTTCTGCTCCCCCCTATCTTCGACCACCGCCCCAAACCTGCACATTTGATCGCAGACACAGAGATGCCTCGGGAATATTGTTTAGTTGGTCACCCACAGCTGACATGTCCATGCAGGGTCAGAGATGACTTCCAAACCAGCAGAGGCCGACAAAAGCAAAGATAACGAGCCACAGAGACACGAGTCAGTCCAGTCTTGGTTTCATCAGTCAGCCCGGCTGTCTTTAGGTTGCTGGATGTGTTGTTGTACAGACAGAGAGAATAACAAAAAGAAAAAAGTTCTTGTAGTGCTACAACAAAGAGTCCTCACCAAGCAACGGTCACTGCACGAACGGGCGAGCACAGGGAGACAGTTCGGGAGAAGTGCATGCATTTTCAGTCTTAAACGCGACAGGCACTTGTGCAGAGGCACACCTCGATTTCTCCTTCACGCAGTCTCACTTCACACGTCATTTCGTGCAGTTTAACATCTGTCAAAGCAGCCACACTTCACACACGAGTGCTTCTTTTATTCCTTTGTATGTTCTAAGAAAAAAATGATCTCTCCTCTGTCCAAAATAATGGTGTTTGATCATGCTTTGTTTCCATTTCCACTTAGACCAACGACCGTACAAACAGGATGTATAAGGCTGACTACCAGATTTATTGTGAATTGTACCATCAAAACATCTGGAATAAATCTGTGTTAAAGTTCATTTTGACTCATGTGCTTGTCTTTTCTACTTCGGCGAACTGGTTTTGTGCACAATTTCATTAAAACTGTGAAAAGGTTGAAACTGGAATTACAGTACACAATAAAACTACAGTAATTTAATAAAACTAAAAACATATTTGTCAGATTTAGACAAAAATAGACAGATTCCTGTCTTTCAGTATAAAATGAACAATGCAGTGTCTTTGCAGACACAAGCATTTAATAATGATATAAACCCAATGATTGTACTTTGTAGATACATAATGAGCCATGCAAAGGCTGCACTGACACCCATAAATCACTAAAAGTTTGGACAGGCCTGCCGCTTGTGATTTTAAAGATTAATGATTTAAAGTGTACACTAGACATGTGTACAAGAACAAAATTGTGAACGAAAGGTTATTCACTCAATCAAAACCATTCATTTTTTTTTATTGATGCAAAAATCTGTTCCTTATTTATTGAGAATTAAAGTGTGAATACATTCAGTTTCCAGAACTAGAGAATACACATATATATACATATATATTTAAATTAGTAGCATCAGTTTCGATTTTGCAACTGTCTCATTATTTACTCGTCTGTTAAAATATGTTTATTTTGGAGTCATATTACTACTTCACTCAGATGGAGTGCGCCTTTGTAGGTGTTTATTCATAAGCTGTGCATTTTACTAACTCAAAGCACCTAAAAGCAAATACTCTATCTGTCCTGTGATGATGACTAATCCTAGATTTAAATTCCATTCGAGCATCTTGACTGAACAGATTGATTTAGACGCAGCAGTGCATATATAGATATACCTGTATGTAGGAGGTGCATGGAAAAAAAAAAAAAAAAACTGCTGACAGCCTCTGGCGATGGCGGTTCAGCAGATTCTGGCAAGCTCTGTGAACACGCCACATACGCCTCTGAAAAGAGAAAGCAAGCCTGCCAACAGTGTGAGTAGGCAGAGATGAATGCGAACATGCCTGAGCAGAAACAAAACCAGAGTGCAGGAAAGGTGACAGGTGTGGCATGACACTTGTCTGCAGCAGAGGTTTTACAGCATGAAGCGATCTGACTCTGAGCAAAGCTTGTTCATTGCTGCTTTGTTTTGTTTGATTTGCTTCTTCTCCCTTTTTACGAAGCCTTCATAGTCAGCAGAACATTTTCTGCTCAAACCAACTGCGAATGATTATTTCTGAAAGACTTCACTAACATTTGTTTGAGCTGAAACTAAATTATTAAAGCTAAAACAAGCAGAACAGCTGAAAGGAAAAAAAAGGTGCATAGCTGAAAGCCAAAGGTTGTAAAATGATAGTACAAAATTTGTGCCAAAACCTAAATGTGGCAAAAAAGATAACTAAAAGCTTAACTGATTGAAATGGTAGGTAGTCACTAAAAGCAGCAAAAGACTAGCTGAAAGTACCAAAAGGCTAGTTGAAATAAGGAAATTGCAAACTAAAAGTTGAAAAATGCTATCTACATAAAAATTGCAAAAGGTTAACTAAATTTATGGCAGTACGATGGCTCAGTGGTTAGCACTGTTGCCTCACAGCAAGAAGGTCCTGGGTACAATCCCTGGTTGGTCCTGGGGTCTTTCTGTGTGGAGTTTGCATGTTCTTCTCGTGCTAGCGTGGGTTTTCTCCAGGTGCTCCGGTTTCCTCCCACATACCAAAAATATGCATGTTAGTCTGCCTTCAGGCCCAGGCCTCCCTTGCAAAAGAGATCTCAGTGGGATTTGCCTGGTTAAATAAAGGTTAATAAATTAAAAAAGCAGCAAAATACTAGCTAAAAGCAGCAAACTTTAAGCTAAACGTAGCAAATTGTTAGCTTAAAGTAGCAATAAGTGCAAGCTAAAAGTAGCAAAGAATTAGCAGAATAGTAACTAAAACAAGAACAATGTCTTATGAGAGACCTCAGTGTATTTTTGCTGTTGGGAAACATTTTTAAATAAATCTATATTTGAAAAAATTACAAGTTATATTGAAATACAGTAGATGGATTGCAAAAACATGTGGAAAAAAAATAAATAAAGGAAAACAACAGTTTGATTTCCAAAATCATTTTTCATACAATGAAAACACACTTCCTGATTCCACGCCTCAATGAGGACAGTGTTTGTTTCATGGGAAAATATGGTGCTCATGATGCCGTTTTGGAGATTAAACTGAAAAAAAGGTGTGGTTCACCTCATGCTGTACAACAGGTAAAAGAGTTTCTCCAACAAATCCTTCATTTTTTTCACTTTGTAACTTATAATACATCTGTTGCATGAAAAATGTTCTTATGAAGGGTGTGGTCCAGTATTTTACTGGCATTAGAGGTTTTCTGTTCTAAAAACAAAGATTGTTTTTCTTCTGATACGTCATTGTTATTTATCTGCAAATCAAAGCTGTAGAGCAAAGTTTCACTAAACAAGTAGTTTGTCAAATAAATAAATAAATCATAAGCATCGTAATAAGTTTAAATCTTTGTTTACCTTCAAGGTCATTGCTTTTTCTAACGTCACAAGTGAAAGTTTGAAAAAAGTTATAAAACAACAACAAACAAAAAAACCTTTGGCTCAATTTATTTTGCACCACAACCCCTCAGTTCTCCAACATGCACATTAAACCAATGGTTGATAAGTGGGTTAATTTCTGATTCAGAAATTAGAGTTTCAAGAAAAATGCAGTTTGTATTATGTTACTTTCGTAATAAATTAAATATTATCTGTAGATTTTGTGGAGGGGAAAAAACCCCCCTCTATAGTTCTATGGATGTTCTGTAATTTAAACATTTTATAAATAAATTGATTTTCAGAATTCTGAAAAACTTGCGCTTGTCTTGTGCACAAACGATGGATGAGACGGACCGAAGAGTTAAGGCTTTGTTCACAGTAATGAGGACGTTGCTCCGGTTGTGAAGAAGCAGCTGAGCCAAAATACAAAGCTCTCAATTTACTATTGTTCATAAAATTGTTTCTAATGAAAAATCACTAAATAATAATAATGCCACCAATCATTGCAGTCCTGCAGAAGTGAACGAGACTCCAGCTACAGTCTTTCTGCTGCAGTTCCAACAGTCTGGCTGTTCCTGTTGTGATTAAATGCTGCCCTCTAGTGAAATTATTTACTTAACAGTACCGTACACAGTATATCAGACATTAGACACAGCACAGTACTTCTAGACGTTTTTAAACAAGTACCACCTCACATCCTACCTACATGACAAACACTACATATTGCAGTAAAAGCTCACAACCTCAGATGTATATTTATATTTGACATAAATGAACAAACGGGCAGCACAGCGGTGCAGTTGGAAGAGCTGCAGCCTCTAAGCAAAAAGGTTACCCTGGTGCAAATCCCAGTCTGGGACCTTTCTCTTCGTGCATGCCTGGGTTTTCTCCAGGTCCTCCAGTTTCCTCTCACAGACCAAAAACATGCATGTTAGGCTGATTGGTGACTGTAAATTGTTCCTAGGTGTGAGTGAGAGAGTGAATGGTGTCCCTGTGATGGACTGGAGACCTGTCCAGGTGTCCCTGTGATGGACTGGACCTGTCCAGGATGTGCCCCGCCTCTCGCAGTGTGATGGCTGGACATGGGCACCAGTGACTCCCGTGACATGAAAAGGAAGAAGTGGGTAAAAGATGGATGGATAAATTAACAAACTGATCCACTTAAAGTCTAACCTATAACCAAACCTTCATCCCTTCAACAAACCCAGTTGGGACACACACCGAGGCCGGTTCTTCCTCAGCTGGGGGAGGGTATCTAATGGTAATATAACACCCGATGACCTTGAGATCCTCTACTGAGGATGTGTCCCAAAATTCTAATTAACCTGAGGACACTTTGCTAAGAAACTTGAACAAACGTCGTTCACACTTAAACTCTCGGGCTACACAAGTATCCAGATTGACATGAACCAGCTTTGAGCCTCTATTCTAATTCTGATTCTAAG
Organism: Simpsonichthys santanae; assembly: GCA_031762415.1. Classification (NCBI taxonomy): domain Eukaryota; kingdom Metazoa; phylum Chordata; class Actinopteri; order Cyprinodontiformes; family Rivulidae; genus Simpsonichthys; species Simpsonichthys santanae. Next base: position 31,995,737 of record JARVLU010000103.1, on the reverse strand, counting down.
TCTGTCATGAGGGAACGATCAATAAAGTTAAAAAATAAAATCAAAACACCTAACCCCAGTTGAAGGTTTAAGATGTGATGCGTGCAGTCTTTGTTGTCCTCCTGGCTCCTCCTCTGCCTCAAACACGTTAACAGTTTGGGATAACTTGACTTCCCTGGAGTCTCTTCAGTATAGAAGACTGAGGAAAGCATCAGATCTACTAGAAGAGTTTCATGAGGTGATGATCTGTGAAACACTTTTTACTCTGAAAAGAGGAGGATGTGGATCACACTGTCAGTTCGTCTGAAATTTGTTGTAAACTGTTAAACAAAAGGAAACTGTTCAACATGAACTAAAAATGTTAATGCAACAACACGGAAGCACCTTTATTACTAATTATTTTTCTTCAGTGTTGTAAATAAAGCATGCAAAGTATACAGAAAACATGGTTTGATTGGAAAGTGTGCAGATCGTTTTGTTGTAGTAAGAAAAAAAAAACTAGCATTTAAAAAATACAAACAAAAAAATAGATGAATTGCATTTCCTGTGAAAATGTAGTGTGAATGAATATTGCAGAAGAATTTGCTGAAAAACAGCTGCAATTAGCTCAAAACATGCTGAAATGCAGCTGAAATGCAAGACTGAATTAGGTTTAAATGAGCAAAAATGAGCACAAAATTTAGGAAGTTAGACAAAAAAAGCTGAAAAATAATAGTTAAAAAGGAGCTGAAAAGGGTAGAAAGAAGATTAAGCTACCAGGAAGAGGTGGAAAGAGATGAAATGAGCTGGAAAAATGGAATTAGCTGAAAAGACTAAAATTAGCATAAACAGCTAAATAGTAGCTGAAATAGCAGCAAAAGCTGAAACTAGCAGACCCAAGCCAAAAGGAGTAAAGCAGACTGAAATTACTATAAATAAGTAAATTAGACTGTAGCAGAAATTACCACTGAAAAACAATCTGAAAACAGCTGAAAATGGCTAAAAAAGTTACCGGTAGCTGAAAAGTTAGACTAAGCTTAAATTAGCAGAAGAAAGCAGAAAGAACATGTTTGCCCAATAAGGCTGAAAGAATCAGAAAGGAACACAAAAAAGTGGAAATTCTCTGAAAAAAGCCTGAAATGAGCAAAAAAAAAAAAAAAAAAAAAAAAAAAAAAAAAAAAAAAAAAAACTGCTGAAAAGTAGCTAAAAAGGCAAAAAGAAGCTTAAATTACAAGAAGGAAATGGAGAGAGAATTTTTTTTCTGAATTAGGCTGGAAAACATTGAAATGAGTGCAAAAAATGAAGAATTAGCTGAAAAAGTTTAAATTTGTAAAAACAGAGCTAAATAAAAGCCAAAATAGCAGAAAAAGCTGACACTTGCAGAATTAAGCTGAAAGGAGTGTAAAAAGATGAAATTAGCAGAAAGAAGTTAGAAGCACATAAATGTTGTCGCTAGCAGAAATAATCTGAAAGGAGCCCAAAACAAGCAAACAAACAAACAAACAACAACATGAAAAAACAGCAGAAATTAGTGGATTCTTTTCTTTTTTTTTCACAAGTAATCATAAGCTAACCAGAACAAAATGTGAAAGTAAAAGGTTGTAAACACATCTGAAGATTTGAAGGATGGAAAATGAGCTCAATTAATTTTAAATGAGAAATAAAAATGGCAGAAAAGGCTAAATATTTCAAAAAGTTAAAGTTGCACCAATACCAACAGTCGTAACACCCTTCTCCTGAAGTGGCTGAACGTTTTGATACCTAAATTGATGAAATGGCTTAAAAATTGCAGGATGAGAATCGCGCCGAAAAACGTACAAAATAGGGATGGTAACAGCCAGGAATAATAAATATAAACAGGAAAACAACAGAAAACAAGTTGCAGAAAGTTGGACTTCACATGACTGAACTGACATTTTAATATTTTAATAATTTTTAAACCAACTGTTTACGTTTTACTAATTTTACATAAAATTTATTTAGTTTTTACATGCTTTGTAAATACAGTAGAGTACATTAATCAAAATGTACGTACTTTTGTCAGAGTTCAGATCATTAGCATGTTGTGTGGAGTTTGGGGCAGCAGCTGCGTCTGCATCCTTCAACATAAATAGACAATTGCATTGCAAAACTTTGTAAAAGATCATCAGTCCACGTTAGGGCCAACACTGAAACAACCAATAATCCACACTCTCACCCTTAGATAAGTGAAATGTATTTAGGATACGTTTTATTTGAAAAGTACTAACAGACGTGGATAATAACACTGAACACATATAAAGGTCACAAAATAAAAATGAGAAAAAACATGATTAATACATGACACGCCAACAAAATATAAACTTCAGCACAAATTCCAGTCAAATATTTTGTGCATCAAACTGCGCAGTTCATGCCCTTACGTCTGTGACTAAATACAGTTACACTGTTTTCCTGGATTTATAAAGTTTATATTTCCACACACCTATCTCCAAATATACAGTGCTGTAGTTGATCAAGTGACTAACAGGTACATTTCAAACGTTTCTCCTTTTTGTTCCGAAGCCTCCGGGTCCGGGTGGCACAATCAGACGATCATAAATTTACAACAAAGTTAAAATGAAAAGAAAACACTTTTGTTTTTAAGTGAAAGGACATACATTAGAGGTAAGTGGTTCAGGTCGACTGCAGTGAACAGAATTAACACATTTCTTGAGAAACTTCTTTTTCTGTTTTCTATTGGGCTCTACAGGCCACCGTACCCAGCGACAAAAACACAACGATGCAAGTTCAGGCTGCTTTTTAACATATTCTTGACCTGTTCACAAAGTGTTATAACCGTACCTGCAAACTCAGAAGGGATGAAAAAGGTGACAAGCCTGTAGTGTGTGT
>JARVLU010000103.1:31905055-31929138 GCA_031762415.1 Simpsonichthys santanae | reverse complement strand
AAATAATATTTAAACTCATTTCATATATTGACACATTATTTAAACTATTTAACCGTAACCATTCTTCTAAACAAAAAATATTTATTCATTTATTATTATTATTATTATTATTATTTATTTTATTTATTATTATTATTTTTTTAATAAATACCATAAAAAGTTTTGAATTTCCTGTGAATACCAAATCAAAATGAACAACTCAATAAACTAATTTAAGCCAGCATCGGTTGAAATGCTGCTCGGGCTAACCATCAGATTGGAGTCCATTTGTACTAATGGAATCAGGGTTATACATGTTTTCTGATAGAGATGTGCAAATGTTTCTCCCCTGTTCAAGATTCAGTGGGTTACTTTATGCTGATTCCACTTTAATCTCTTAACAGAGTTAACATTTGAGCAACCAGAGAGAATCAGAGGGTCCTTAATGGATGAAGCCATTATGTTAGAAGTTTTACTACTAAAGCTTCCTGTTTCTGTGTATCATGTTTTGCATTACCAGCAACTCGTTAACATGTTGGTGCTAAAGCATTGATGAAAGTAACAGGGCCAAGATTTTTACAGCATAAATGCTGGTATAGTAAATCTATATACAGTACTGGTACTTTATATTTTTTTATGTTACTGTAATTGTGTTTATGCTTGAAGCATGCACACTAATGTCCATTTTTTTTCTGTACATTTTTCTGCGGCGTTCTCATTCCACAGTTTTTGTGCCATCTCAACAAATCATACATCAAAGCCTTCAGCTCGTTCAGCAGAAGGGTGCTATCGATGTCTTTTGGTATTGATGCAACTTTAGCTTTTTGAAATATTTAGCCTTTTCTGCCATTTTTTTCTCATAGTAAATGAATTGAGCTCATTTTACATCCTTCATATCTTTGGTTCTGTTAACAACCTTTTACTGCTCCTTTCATATTTTATTCTGGTTCAGCTTATTTCATCTAATTTCAGCTGTTTTTGTTCAGCTGTTTTCTGCTCCTTTTAGATTCTTTCTGCTAATTACAACATTTTTGTGCTTCTTCTTACTTCTTTCTGCTAATTTCAGCTTGTTATGCTCCTTTCAGCTTATTTCTACATTTCAACTTTTTCTGCAATTTCAGCTTGTTCAGTTGTTTTATGCTAATTATAGCTTTTTTACCAAGCTAATTCCATTGCACTTATTTAAACTTTTTTCAGCATAATTCAGCAAAAACGTGCTCTTGCCATTTCTTTCTGGTAATTTAAGCTTATGTCTGCCTTTTAGCTACTTTTCAGCTGTGTTTTGCTAATTCAAGCTTTTTTAAAATAATGTCCACTTTTGTGCAAATTGCTGCTTTTTTCAGACTAATTGTACAAGCATGTTCTTTTTCTTCTGCTAATTTAAGCTTGTTCTACCTTTAAAGCTAACCTTTTAGCATTTTTTAGCTAATTTCAGCATTCAGATAAATTTCAAATTTTCATGTAAATTTCTGCTACTTTCAGCCTAATTAACTTCTTTATGCTAATTTCAGCTGGTTATGCTCTTTTCAACTTTTTCTGCTCTTTCAGCTACTATTTAGCTCTTTTAATGCTAATTTTGGCTTTTTCAGCTAATTGCACATTTTTTGAGTTCATTCCATTTTTTCCACTTCCTTCTTGTAGTTTTAGCTTCTTTTGCCTTTTCAGCTTTTTTTGTGTGTGTGCTAATTTCAGCTTTTTTTTTTTTTTGTCACTTTCCTCATTTTTCTTATATGTGCTCATTTAAATCTTATTTAGAAAATGTGTGTTCTTTCTGCCTTCTTCTGCCAATGTAGGCTTGTTTTTTTTTCTTTCAGCTACATTTCATCTTTTTTTTAAGCTAATTTCAGCTTTTTTTCAGCATGTTCTTCTGACATAACCATTCACACTGCATTTTCACATGAAATTAAGTTTCTCTAGTTTATGTTTGTAAGTATTGATATGTTGCCTAAATTTCTGTGGGCTAAATGGTGGGACATTTGGTTATCAGCCCTGTTTTCATGCATTAAGGACATCTTAAGTATCTCTACAGTATGTGATGAACTGGCGACCTGTACAGGATTGAGCAAGTTTAGTAAAACAATAACTAATTTCAACATTTCTTTCAAGGCCTGCCACCTACAAAAACATTCACTGAATTTGTTACACAGATTTTCTATTTTTCTTCAAAGCTGAGCTCACCTACCATAGTTTCCATTTTCCAACTCTTTCAAAATAAACTGCAATGGCTAAAAGAGGCTGAGATTCTCCAAATAGTTTTTCTGCTTTTTTTTTTTTTTTCAGGGGGGTGGGCTGGGCAAAGGGTATTCTGTCATAAAATATACACCACCTGGAAAAGCACCATTAGGAAACAGCTCCATGTGTCATTACCAGCTGCTGGTGTTTAAAAAACAAATAAACAAACAAACACAACCATTGACACATTTTTTTTAATTTGTTAATTTCGATTAGACTTTGACTCTTCAAAATCACGCCTAACGATCTAGTTGAGCTTTCATTTGAGCCTTTTAATCTTTTGATGGAGTTTTTATCATTATTTATGTCCATTTTAAATTCCTTTGTTTAAAGTTTTCACTTATTTTGTTCAAAACTAATTTCATCCATTCCTCTTTGTCACCTGCTGTGCTTTGTTAAAAATATTTGAATCAAAAATTTATCAGTTTCCATCTACGTATTTTGTTTATATTATCTAATAAACTTTTGCTGGAAATGATGTCTATAAATGCATTCATGTCAGTTTTTGCCTTTATGTTTACATGTGTAACAGAGTATTTATTTTGTTGATAGTTATGTCTAACAGAAATCGGCTGCGTTTTTTCCACTTTTCATCATCTTAGTTTTGTTCATTCAAGAAACAGGATTGTCCAGGAGTAAACACTTGTGAGAGGACTGGCTAACTCTGAAACTCTAGCTTTTCAGTGACCAGGTCATGGATGTTGCTCAAACACACAGTAGGCCTGTCACAATAACAAATTTTTCTGGGCAATTAATTGTCTCAGAAGTTATTGCGATAAACAATAATATTGTTTGAAATTCAACAATAATGAATTGTCAAATTTTTAGAAGAAATGTTGAATTGTTTGGAGTGTAGTACCTTCTTTGACCTCCTGATGGCAGTATAAGACTGTGAACCAAAGGATGGATAGTTGAGCAGTGTCTCTTTAAGAAAAATGGGAGGGAGGCCCCTTGACGTGACATGGTGACATGATGGAGGCTCGGTGATTTGAGCTCTTTAGCATAGCATTTTTCACACAAAGCTTTTAATAAATCAGTAAACAAGTTCTCAGCTTCTTTTGCAGAGAAAAACAACTTTTTACACGAAGGCACGGGTTTCGACCGTGAATTTTGGAGCTTCGACAAGACAGAGGTTCTTCCTGTGGTCGGCCTGTTAGCTTAGCTTGTGGCTTAGCTTCTCAGGTTAGCTGCTTTTAACAATCCAAAAACATGATATTGGATGGTTAAAACATCCATCCGTTATCTTCTGCTTGTTCTACAGTCGGGTCACAGGGGCAGCAGCTAGAACAAGGAGTCACGTACAACTCTTACCACAGCCACCTCTTCCAGCTCTTCTGGGAGGACCGCAAGGCGTTCCCAGGCCAACTGAGAGACGTAGTCTCTCCAGCTTGTCCTGGGTCTTCCCTGGGGTCTCCTCCCAGTTGGACATGTCCAAAGCACCTCCCTAGGGAGGCAACCAGGAAGCATCCTTACCAGATGCTCGAACCACCTCAACTGGCTCCTCTCAATGTGGGGGAACAGCGGCTCTACTCCAAGTCTCTCCCAGATAACTGAACTTCTCACCCTATCTCTGAGGGAAAGTCAAGGTACCCTGCAGAGGAATCTCATTTCGACTGCCTGCATTATTAATCTCATTCTTTCAGTCACTACCCAGAGTTCGTGACCATAGGTGATGGTAGGAACGTAGACTGACCGGTAAACAGAGAGCTCTGCCTTACAGCTAAACTCCCTCTTCATCACAACGGACCGGCGCAGAGTCCACAATACAGCAGACGCTGCACCAGTCTGTCTGTCAATCTCACGCTCCATTCTTCCCTCACTCATGAACAAAACCCAAAGATACTTGAACTCCTCCACATGAGGCATAACCTCACCCTCGTCCTGACTCCACTTTCCAATTGATATTTAAATAAAATCCATGTATTTACTGGCAAATGCAAGTTCCTGTTCTGTATACTCCTGCTGCTTGTTGCTACTGACCTTGTTTTGATCTCATCCTTCGCTCGTTCCCCATTCGTTCTTTTTGGATGGGATCCACAGATGCAACTACTGCAGAGCCTGGGGCGAGGCGCCGCTCGATCCAACACAGCATAACAATTCAAAGCAGTACTCTGTAGCTTCAAGCCCAATGTACCCCACTGTCACTGGATTGTTGACCTCACATATTTTATGAGGTCTTTGGTGCTTAGTGGGCTGTCACGGCTCATTAAATGCTTTAGGAATGAACTTGCACAGCAGACTCTCTCAGTGATTAATAAACATAGAAAGAGAAAGGGAGTAGACTCAAGCAGAGGCTCTGAGATAAGAGTTGTCCTATAATTTTATAGAGGCTTGTAAATATACTTGTTAGCACATATAAAAATTAAATATAACATTTTTCCTGTTAGGATGAACTGATTCTGAATTTCAAAAAAACTTTATTTTTTTAAAGGACATCGCTCATGTTACTTATTTCTTGTACACATTAGATCCATAGTTTATATTTAGCTGTTTTCTCTTCCCCACCAGAAGTTATTTTTAGTTTGTTGGACTGTACATCATTGCCTAATATGCTGCCCGTCAGGCACAACTGATAAACTATGGAGATTGTTGATGATCAGCATGTGAGAAACAAAACTCTGCTTCTCTAGAAGGTGATGCTGGTTATAATATAATCCTCCCACAGTAATCCCATCTAGAGTAGTTTTAGGAACCTCACCAGAAATACTTTTAACTAATCCAAACTGTCTTCCAAATAGACTCATACAATTATATAATTATTTACAAAAAAGCAAAATATATTAAATAATTTTTTTATTTGAGGGGTGGAGAAAGTGGGTACAAGGTATTAAACATCCAAAGTAATGTCCCAGACTGGACTTTTGTCTTTTTAACCATCCAGCAGTATGGCTCTGTTCTTCCTCATCCATCTCCACTTTGTTCCGCTCCACAGTCGACCAGTCTGGTCTCAGGGTAGCTTGTTGCAAACCACCATTGCTGTCTGCCGTTGGTAAGAGGAAGTTCCCATGGCGATGGGTCGCTGTGGGCTATAAATATGTTGACCGGTCACAGAGCAGTTAAAGACGCCTGCAGCAGCAGTGAGAATTTATCTTGAATTGTTCCCATGCTCTCTGTAGGCAAAGGACTTGATGAGGATGAAAATATCCAAAGTTATTAGCCCCAGTTTCAGTTTGGCTAAATTAAACATATTGAACTAAAGAAGGCCTGAAGATTTGAAACCATCTCACTTCACTTATCTCTGAATACATTTAAGACCTACATCTACTGTACTTATGGTATTGTGAAGTTAATGAGAGATTCATGGAGGTAAAAAAAATGGCACAACCAAACCATATACAGGTAGTCCTCGAGTTACGGCGCCCTCGACTTACGGCAACTCGGACTTACGACCCGCCTCCCCAGTGATGTCATCACACCTCCCATTGACTTTCAATAGCTCCACACAGTTTTTTTTTAGGGTACTGTGTTAGCTAACTGCTTGGAAATACAGTACTGTTCATGTTTAAGGTACAGCATGTACGCTGGTGTTGTTATGTTGAAAAAAATGTGTTTAAAACGCTGTTTACCGTGTATTTTACGACTTACAGCAAAAATCCAGACTTATGGCCGCCACGTGGGATGAGCTCCGACTTACGCCAAAATCGGGTTACGAACGATGCGTATGAACGGAACTCGTTCGTAAGTCGAGGGCTACCTGTATTTGCAATGTATTCTTTGGAAAACTTTCAAGAGGTTCGCACCAACATTAATCCAACAACCGATAGGTATACTTTCTTGAAGCCCTCCAGATAGAGGGCGAAACGTTTCTATAAAAAATAAACTGTCCGGATGACCCGACTGAGAATTATTGGATTTGGTACCTGGATGATTGAGCGTGAACTTTGTTGTTTTCTTGAAGTTAACAAATCTAAAGCTATAACTTTTGCACACATTATGTAGCTCTTTGCTTTGGTGGCGAATAGTGGCCCAGACTCTAGAGAAGGTGAACCTGTGATCAGAAGGTTGCAGATTCGTCTCCCAGGACTAACTATCGAAATGTGGGTGGGAAAGGTGAAGCACCCACACCTGCCTCCCCCTTTAGTGTTTCTCCTACTATTATGCAAGCATGGCACCCTGCCCTGTCAACAGAACCAAGTGCCCTGCCTACCGAATCCCTCCCCCCATGTCCCTGTTGACAACTATTGGCTCTAACGTAGCACTAAGCTAGTGATGTACAATAATGGCACAATAGCTAAAAAAATAATGCTTCACTCACGCTGAGCCGTCAACCCTCCGCTCGAAAACTGTAGGTACAAACAGTGCATGCAACACACACGTCTTCAGCACATTCATGTCTTCATCCCCACCCCCACCATTCAACAAAAATCTCAGAAGATATGAGCGCCCTGACAAGACGAGTAAACTAGAGGAAACACTGCCCCTCATTTGTCCCATTCTGGGCCCTTCAGCAACATCCTTAACCCCCACCATCTGCTCCCCTGGACATTTTAGATGACAGCGCTCTGCTCCACTCCTGAGCTATGGTAGCTCGGTGGTCTGTGGTTGAGTCAGGAAGGGCATCCAGCATTAGAAAAAACAATTGCCAAGTCTTTGTGTGAGTTACTTTGCTGTGGTGAACCCCTAAGAAGGGAGAAGCTGAAAGAATAATAATAAGAAGAAAAGTAGTTCTTTGCTTTAGTTGTCTGACTTCAAGTTGTTTCTACAGTATATTTTTGCTCATTTTAGTATTAACTTGTAAATGTTACTGGTGACTTACATAAATAAAAAAGTGATCACATAGTCAAATCCAGGTGACTCAACAGTTACACCTCATCAAGCATACCGTAATTATGTTGGTCAATTCCAGACATAATTGAAAGCCCTCATATTAACATTAAAACATTGTTTTTGCTGTTAAAGCCGATACAGAATCAGTTTAACTGTCATTGAAAAGTCTCTTTAAATCATGTACCGATTGATTTATTGTCACGAAAATGTTGTTTTTTTATAATAACAATTCAGTTGTCATCTAAAATGCATGCTATATTTTGTACTTCAAATTCAAGTGCATTTAAATCTTGAACCCTTTTTGTGTTTTTACCATATTTTGCTTGTATAGCATATAATAAATGTATGGTTTACACTAGCTTAATACATTATATAGCACACATTATTTCACATTTATGATGAGGACAATACAAATGTTCCATTCAGTCTAGTTTTAGTCAATCCAGATGTTAAAACATTTAATTTATAAAATGCCCACTTGTTAGTAGAACTTAGCTCCCAGAAACTATGTTTAAAATAACCTTAAGGGCTCTAGCTGGCTTGAGCAATAAAACACGAGGCACATAAAATTGTTTGTTTTGTTTTATATATTTTTGTAGAGAGCACACTACTGTCTCAGAGGACTATGTGAATGCTCAGGCCTTTCTACCAAACTCATTCACCCAGTCATATAACAAACGCAGAGCTCAGATCCTCCAGTTGTTTGACAGAGAAGACTTTTTTCTTAAAATAATTCTAATTCTGCTCATGAATAAGTAACGAGGAGGCTTGAGACACAGAAGACACATGCACCTGCTCCTGTATGGTCTCTGCTTTCGTACAAACACACATAAACCCACAGAAGCTTGCAGAGATTCCCTGTCTGCTCCCTTTTAGCCCCCCACCCTTGTATTTTCCCTGATTACAGCCGCAGGGGGTAGACAGTTAGGTGAGCTGGGGCTGAATCTCTAATGTCTCCTAGCAATCTGTTTGCACTCCGAGTTAATGCTGCGAAATGTAGCATTTTCATAATATCGCACTATTTTAGAGACAGCTTTTCTCTTCACTGTTATTTTGCAGAGTTTTGGGGTGTAAATAATATTTCAACACTTATTAAAGTGTCATTCAGAAGCCTGATTTTAGACATGCCCTACTCACAATGGTGCACATTAGTTATTTATTTCTGACTTTTCCTCACTGGGGTCAGGGAAAGGTCTGACAAATCTGCTTAATAATTAAAGACGTTTTCTGTAACGTGACGACTCTTAGTGTCTACAAACCACTTTCCTCTGAAGTGTTGAGCGATGGCTGTGGAAACGGGAAATAAAAGCTGCCAAATGTGTGTGATGCTGTGTCTGATCGTGTTTGAAAACACTCCACACGATGGTTACGTTCAAAACACTACAAGATATTAAACAGAAAGGCTTGTTGCAGTTTGAAAAACAAGTTATCTTCTTTCTGTTTGTCATGTTTTCACCACTTTGTGCAGAAAACGATGATCTGTGTGTTTCTTGCTTTCACAGATGGAGAGGGAAATACTGGGATATGATTCCAGGTGATCCAGCAAAGGACCTCTTCAGTCTAAAAGAGAACATAAATGGTGAGATGACACTCTTAACTAGAGAAATTGCATTTCCAGTGAAACTGCAGTGTAACTGCTTATTGCTGAAGGAGAACAGCTGAAATAAGCTAAAAACATGCTGAAATCTAGATGAAATGGAAGAACAAGCCTAAGTTAGCAGAAGAAAGCAGAAATAGCACATATTTGCTGAATTAGGTTTAAATAAGCAGAAATGAGCACAAAATTAGTAAATTAGCTAAAAAAAGCTGAAATTAGGGGGAAAACGCTGAAAAGGCAGAAAGAAGCTTATATTACAAAAAGGAATTAGAAGGAGCTGAAATGAGCTATTTTAAAGTGGAATTAGTCGAAAAAGCACAGTTTGGCACAAAACAGCTAAAAAATATATGAAAGAGAAGAAAAAAACTGAAACTAGCAGAAAAAAGCCGAAAGGAGCATAACAAACTGAAATTAGCATAAAGAAGGCTGAAAGTAGCAGAAATTAAAATGAAAAACTAGAATTTATTTGAAACAGCTGAAATTAGCTAAAAATGCCAAAAATAAATAAATAAAAAAGTAGTTGCAAAGGTGGAACAAGCTTAAATTAGCAGAAGAAAGCAGAAAGAACACATTTGCCCTGTTAAGCTGGAAAAAGGCAGAAATGAGCACAAAACAGCTGACAAGAAGCTAAAAAAGCAGAAAGAAACTTAAAATACCAGAATGATGAGAGAGCACATTTTTTGCTGAATTGTGCTGAAAATAAGTAAAAATAAGTGTAAAAAATGTGGAATTAGTTGAAAAAGCTAAAATTAGAATAAAACTGCTAAATACATAGTAGATGAAATAGCAGAAAAAGCTTAAACACATAAATAATCTGAAAGGATAATAACAATCTGAAATTAGCAGACAGAAGTTAGAAGATGCACAAAATGTTGTAGTTAGCAGAAATAATCTTGAAAGGGTCACAAAACAGCTGGAAGTAGCTAAAAAATGTTTCAGTTTGCAGAAGGAAGCTGAAAGAAGCTGAAACTGAACAAAATGTGAAAGGGGCAGTAAAAGGTTGTAAACAAATCCAAAGATCTGAAGTATGTAAAATGAGCTCAATTCATTTTCTGAGGAAAAGAAATAGTGACAGAAAAGGCTAAATATTTCAAAAAGCTAAAGCTGCACCAGTACAAAAAGTCACAGCAGGATTGAAATAGATCAACATTTTGATTAGCTATTTGTTGAAATAGCTTGAAAACTGCAGGACGAGAATAGCGCCAAAAATGTATGGAAGAAAAATGGAGAACGCTTCATAAATATTTACACAAAAATTAAATCAAAAGTCGACAACTTTGGTTATTTTAATTCCAGTCCAGAAAAACATTAAAAAAACCTACAAACATTCACTATTCAAGTCTAGCCGGGGGCACTATTATAACATTTGGGGTACTTCAGTTTACCACTTGTCAAGAGATTTCATGATAAACATCTGTCCTAATCCACAAGGTTTAAAACCAAAGGAACTGGATTTCTGTTATGTAGTTAAATACAATCTGTTTTCTGTCAGGGGAGCTTTGATCAGTTCACAATTGGAGAGGTCAGTTTCCAAGCTTTAAACTGGACGAGGTTTTCTGTTATGTAAGTTAAATTTACATGCAGCTGAATCTCACTCCCCTCCCTCCTGAGGGTTGTTAGGGTCACACATTTAAAGCTTTGAGTGTCACACTCTTCATGTTTGAACTGAAAATGCTCACCAGTTGGGAAACAAAATGCCTTCAGAGAATGAATTGTTTCCTTAGATTTTAAACTTTTCAGATTTACCATGTTCTGGTTGACCAAAAATCTGCTTTCTGTTCCCTAACAGAATGTTTGCCATGCTACATGGGAAGGCTCTGAACTCCTCCCTGGTCTTCCTCCTCATTCTCATCATCGTAGCTGCTGTTCGCGGTCACTCGTATCCCCAGTTTTCACGCAATGACACTGAATTCCAGCACCTGGTGCTCCACCCAGACCCTACTGTGGGCACGGTGTATGTGGGAGCCAGGGACCACCTTTTCCAGTTGGATGGATTAGATGGACTCCGGCTGGAGCAGGAGGAGACCACCGGTCCTGTGAGCGACCACAAAAACTGCCTTCCCCCTGTCACAGAAAGCAATTGCCCTGCAGCCAGAAGAACAAGCAACCACAACAAACTGCTTCTGGTGAACCCAAAAGCATCGGAGTTGATCACCTGCGGTAGCGTCCATCAGGGCACCTGTCAGAAACGTAGCCTGAAATCCATCAAGGAGGTTCTCTTTTCCACTGAACGGCCTGTAGACACGCAGTATGTTGCAGCCAATGATCCCTCAGTGTCCACTGTGGGGTTGGTAGTGGATCTTCCGGACGGTGTAAAGACAGTTATGTACGTTGGTCGAGGATACACTGCCAGCCACCCACCCATTTCCACCCGCCACCTTTCATCAGAGCCTTTCTTTTCTTGTGAGGAGACAGCCAAGCTGGCTGTGGCTGGACGTCTGTCAGAATACGACCATCACTTTGTAGCGACGTTCACACGGCGCTCACATGTCTACTTCTTGTTTTACCGCCGTGACATCAAATCGGTGTCGAGGGAGTACCGGAGTTATGCAGCCAGGGTTTGCCTGGAGGACACTTCCTACTACTCGTACGTGGAAATTCCCCTCATGTGCAGATCATCATCTTCTCCTTCCAGGAGTTATAACCTGCTTCAGGCTGCTCAGGTACGTTTATGGGTTGTGTCAAAGCATTATGGCCACCATTGTCTAACTTTAATTCAGTTCTTTGAGGCGGCTGTGGCTGAGTGGTTAGAGCAGTCGTCCTCCAGTGGGAGAGTTGGGGGTTCGAATCCACGAGCAGCCACATGCCAAAGTGTCCCTGTGCAAGACACTGAACCCCTCATTGCCTTTGATGTGTGTCCCATCAGTGTATGAATGTGATAAAGCTCTGATTATTCTCTTTAGGATGATTTGTTCAATTAGCTTTGTAGAGATCTAGTAGAGTGCTGTATGAATCTGTAACTGAGAGCACAGACTGTGTTGTAAAGTGCTTTGAGTGTCTTGATAAGATAGAAAGGTGCTGTATAAGTACTTTGTACACTCCATTTACCATTAACCATCCTTTGCTGGCCATCAAAACATATACTGTACTATGTCAACTACTGTTAGTGACTCAACTGTTTACATCAAATTAATATGATGTGTTTTTCCTTTACTCCAAATTATTTAACGAAGGCTTTAACTTGAAGGGAGTAGCTCTTCAAAATACCATTCAAGGTCTTGATGCCCACAGTTTTATTACTGTGCACAAATCTCCATCTAATTTTTCTTCCAAACACTGCATGTGGATTTGTACCAAGACAACACTGATGTTTTCCTGCCTTGTATTTTTCTCACGCCTTTGTTGCCACAGGTGGGACAAGGTGCGGGTCTGCAAGGCGAAGACCTGCTGGGAATCTTCTCCACCCGCATCAGCTCAACAAACAACAGCCCCGTGGACTCCTCAGCTCTGTGCGTTTTCTCCCTGGACGAGCTCGACAGGCACATCGACTCCACCCGTGACCTCTGCTACACCAAAGATGGGTTGGTGGAGGGCAGAGGGGAGGTGGCTTACATAGAGTACGAGGTCAAGTCCAGCTGTGCTAACCTACCTTTGGTAAGGATGCAGATGAAGACGCAAATATTTTGAAGCTCTTGGACTTAAAAACTATGATAGTTAATGTTTTCAAATCATTGTTTAAATGCATGTCTCTTTCCAGAGAAGAGCAGTTTCTGTTGCTTTGTATGGCTACGCGTCTATTTAGAGCACGACTTACAGTAGATACATTAAGGCTATATATCAAGAGAAGTAATGCCTGCAGCTTAGCTATATTGACTCACTTGGCTTAAGTGTTCAGCATAAGGTAAAATAAATGGAATGCACAGCCAAGTAACAAGGCAAGACTGGGCTGGCACAATTAGAATGAGTAATGGATGAAAGTCTAGTAATGAGGCTTCTTTTGAAAAGCCCAGAGTTTCCAGATGCCCGAGGAATATCTTTGCCCAGCTGCAGCTGTCCAGAGACCATCTCCATGATCTGCAGCCGCTCAGGTTCCCTCAGCCCTCCGAACCGTTTAATGGGATCGTTAGAGATCAATAAAGAAAACAAACCCTGAATCATCCGTTCTGCAGCTTAATGAGCTCTGACAAGAAAAGATGAGAGTTTAGTTTATTTTTTTCCTGCTGGGATAAGAGGACAGACACTGAGAAGGAGAGCATGAAGGAGGAAACTAAAACATGGGAGTAGAAGGGCTGTAGCCAAGAAACTGACAGGAGGAAAATGGGGCACTAAAAGAAAAAAGATGAAAGAAAGAAGAAATACTTATTAGACCACTATTCCTTTAATAAGCTGTCATATTTTCTCCATAAACTGGAAAAAAAAAAGATTTGCTACTCTTACCTTGTTGTTTATGGCCAATCACGTGGAGCAGCGATTTGAAATTTATACAGTAAACATCAAAACAAATATTTTGATGATAGTTTTTAAAAAATAAACCCTCTACTTTAAACTTTGATGTAATTTGCTTAAAATTAATAAATAATGGAATATCTGAAAAATAATTGAAGCATGAATTTTTTTTAATCTCAAGTCTTTTTTGCCACAAGCTTAATTAAAATCTTAAAAACAATCTTTCTAAACCGAATTTCATATTTAACTGGAGAAATTCTATTTACTGGTAGAATCCAGTGTGATGCTGAGTGCTGGATGACTCTGTTGAAATGTACGGGGTTGTTAAAGCAAAAATAAATAAATAAATATATAAAAAACAGAACACTAGATTAAAAACTAAAAGTAAACTTCCAACTAAAAGTAAAAAAAAAAAAAGCAAAATGTAGTAAAAAGCTAGACGTAGCAGAATGATGGCTAACAGTAGTTAAAAACTAGCTAAAAGCTAATTGTAACAAGGCTAGTTTAAAGCTAAATGTAACAAAATGCTACCTAAAAGTAGCAAATGGCTAGCTGAAAGTTGTAAAATACAAACGCACACAAAAAAGCTAAAAGTAGCAGGAGGCTAGTAAAAACTAAATGTCAATGTCGAAAAAAACCCCCAGAGTATTTCTATGGCGAAAGTATTTGTAAAAAAAATGTAAAAAACAATTAAAAAATTATTTAAAAAAAATTAAAGTAGAAGTCACGGCTCCCATCTTCTGAATGATTTAAACATTTTGATACAAGAAAGGCCAAAATAACAGTTTCCCCAACCATTATGCAAGCAGGGCCCCGCCCTGTCAACACCCTACCCCCCAGTCGACAATTGCTGTCACTGATGTAGCACTAAGCTAGTGGCGCGCAATACAGACACTAGCTAAAAAGCTATGACTATGCAGTGTTTCACCTAGATAACGTGCCATGGCGGGGTGCTCATCTTGTCCGTGATTGTTTTTGACTGTGGAGAGACGGATGGAGACACGTCCTGATCTGTGCAGTGAACTGTTTATACAGACAGTTTTAGAGCGGGGAGGGGGGCAGACACATCTGAGCTGCGCCCTGTGTGTACCGACAGTTTTCAAGGTGAGGTGTGGGGGTTCAGTGTGAAAGAAGAGGCTGCCTTTAGCCTTTTAGCTAGCGTATCTGTATTGCATGAACTGCTAGCTTAGTTTTACGTCTGGGGTGTAGGATGCACGGGGTTTGGTAGACGGGGCGCCCTGTTTGTATAATGGTCGGGGAAACAATGTGGAGGTAATGCCCCGTCTACACAACCCGACTGTTGGTACAAAAAGTGCATAACACAGACGAACGCGTCATTCCGTCCCCCGAGTAGACAAAAATCACAGAAGACATGTGCACCCTGCCAAGGCAAGTAAACTAGAGGAAACACTGACACAAAGTACGCAGAAGTAGTTAGATAAATAAAACGCATGAAACGATGGTGTGGTATCAGAGTTCTCACAATTAAAATGACTTCAGTACTAATTGTGTTTATGCACCAAGTAACCAAACTTTCCATCCTGTCACATGGTTGTAGAACACCTTGAAGGCGTACCCGTGTGGCTCTGACCACACCCCCAGTCCCATGGCGAGCAAAGACGCGATGGAAGCCAACGCTGTGTGGCAAACTTCAGTCGCCTGTCTTACTGCTGTGGCCGTCAGTGTCAGAGAGGGACACAGCATCGCTTTCCTGGGAGACGCCAGAGGAAATCTGCACAAGGTAGTTGACCTTCCCGAGTACGCACCTGATGGAAAGCATGAGACAACCATGACTCATCAAGATTACCATTGAAACGATGAATCTGAGTCAGTTAGATGTTGCAATCGTGTGAGCCTTAGGGCTCTCCTAATGATCCGTCTGTACAAACTCACTGCTCTGTCTGCTTTTATGAGTTTTCTTACAGCAAAACAAAAGAACCGTACCTCACTAAAACACCAGACTTCAGTTTCTTTTTTGTTGTTGTTTGATCTGTTGCTTATTTTTCTACGTCGTCACCACCACCTTACACTGCACTGTGGAAGATTCCCATCATTCCTGCACTCGCAGTGTTCCAACATCCACAGGCTAGCATACCACAGTGATCCCATGCTCAATGCGTTTGCTTTGAGCTGTGCAGGATGTGATTCTTGGAGACGTGGTGCATTTTTTTTAACGTTATGATTTAAAGACGTGAAAACTGACTATTTCAACGTTTCTTCTTGAAGTGTGAGTGCTGCTTTTGCTCTGAAAAAAAGAAGAGTAACTTTTTTAAAAAAAATGTTTGCACGACAGGATCACGATAAGAGGATTGTAGATCAAACTGCGCCGTGATGATCTGTTAGTCTGAGTGTAAGGGAGTGAGACGTGGGGCTCGACTTAACACTTGAAGTTAGCAGATCAAAGCAGTATTACTGTACATGCAACCATCTAAAACATTCTGCTGAAACAGGATTATTGAATTACGAGAAATCAAATTCCACAGAGTCTAGATTCAAACAGCAAACAGTTTTGGAAATGCTCTTGTAGGTTTTTTTGCTAGGAGTTAAATGTGAAACCGTATTATAGCAGCCATATTTTTATGAGGCAGCACGGTGGAGCAGTTGTTAGAGCTGTTGCCTTTTAGTGAGAAGGTCGCCGGTTCAAATCCCAACCGGGGACCCATAGACCAAAACCGTGCATGTTAGGTAGGGGTGCGCCGATTGCAGTTTTCTGGCTGATCGCGATCACCGATTTCTAAAAAGTCTGACCTGCCGATCCCGATTTTGGCCAGTACCGATTTTGTTTTATAAGCAACACTGCCAGATGTTATAAGATCACAATGCACCTTTAATTTTCCAATCTTATTTTATTGATATACTCTTGAACAATATCCTAGAAACAATACAGACTTGTTTTAACTGGCCATGAGGTAGTGCTCTGAAATGTAAATGAAGTTTAGACAGTTGTTAAAACAAACGAACAAACAAATCGGTTTCTCATACAAGTAACGGACGATTTTCCAAAATTAAGGAAATCGGGGCCGATAAATCGACCGGCTGATTCATCATTGCACCCTGAATGTTAGACTGATTGGTAACTAATTGTCCCTAGGCGTGAGTGAGAGAGTGAATGGTTGTTTGTCTCATTTGTCTCTATGTGTCCCTGTGATGGACTGGAGTAGAGTTGCATTCAGGCCCAAAAAAGCTGACCCGGCCCCAGCCCATAGCCATCATTTTTGAACCCGACCAGACGAATTAACAGTAATTACAGGTCCGACCCCCCCCAAACCCCGGCATTTTAAATTAAGCTTTGACTGCTTATTGTTATTAACGGTCGGCGGACGCGTGGACGCATTTGTAAACCAATTTTTTTTAATGATATAATTTTAGCTGGTTGGTAGACCCCTTTGTGGTATTGAGGTGTTGATTTACATTTTTTTTGTTACAACAGAAATGCTATTGAGTAATTTATAATATTAGTTGTAGAAACTTATGATGCAGTGATAAAGTACAATATTATTTGCTAAAGAAAAAGGTTTACAAAAGCATAACTTAGTCTGAAATGTTTAATATAACAACTCGAGATGAAATGTATTGGTAAACAGATTTGGCTCACTGTTTGGCAAGAAACTGGTCGGTTTTGTCTCTGTAACCCTTAATTAATGCATAATAAACAATTATTAATGATTTATAAAGTGTTTATAGAGGAATTAATAATGTATATATAAACGATTTATTATCCGTCTATAAGGGAGCCTTATTGTAAAGTGGTACCATAAATTTAAATCTAACCTTACTCTTAAAATAATATTGACTAATTTGCTCCTATTGCTTTCATTAAATTATTTCACTATAAAATTATATGGATTACAGAAACGATAAATGAGCATCGTGTTTATGTGCGCAGATGCAGATTAGAAGGAACACATTAAATATTAAATATGGCATGTAAAACGGTAGTTATTGCCTGGAGGTTTTTAGGTCACTAATCATTGTGAGCAACTTCCTTTACCATTATGTGCTGAGTGCATCCTTCTAATGGGACAACAGATCCTCTATTCTATTTGCAGTGATTTCATTAAGATGGGGTAACATGAGAGTTTGAAGGTCTGGGAATCACTTAAGCCAGAGGTGTCTTCCTGTGCTTCATATCAGATTTGACTGGCTGATAATCACATTTATGGCCACTTCTGCTGTGATCCTGTGCAATTGTGATTTGATTTGCGTTTGAGATGGAAGATAAGGAAGGTAGTTGTTTTTTCTTAATTTTTTGTCAGAGTTTTGGAGAATCAAACTTCCTTTCAAACTGGCTTTTCGAGCACTTTTAGTATTTGTAGTAATAGTTGTAAATATTTAACCAAAGTGTTGTTTTTCTGCTCTTATTTTACAGGTATACCTTGGTAAGGATGGTATGGTGGAGGTGTATGCTAACTCCATGATACAGCCTAACTCCCCCATCAACAGCGACCTGTTACTGGATGAAAATGGATCCCACATCTACATCATGACCAGAACCACGGTACACGTTATACCTTCATGTATCTGTTCAGCAGATGTATAAACAGACGCAGCTTTGTTCCTATTCAGCCACCCATCCAGATGTCTTCATAAATGAAAATGAACATGGCTTGTCATCTGCCAGACAATTTATAGTTTGTCAGTCATGCTTTGATACTTCCTCAAGCTGTGTGTCCCTCAAAAAAGAAAAGAGGCAAAGACGAAAAGGGAGCGGGCAGCTGGCAGCTGGGGTCAAAAGTCACAAACCCCACTGAGATGGGCACAACAGTCAGCAGGAGGTGTAAGGTCAGGCATAACAAAAGTATTGATCATCAAAAGTGGCCTGCATTGTGTCGGCACACTCCCTACAGAGAGTGTGTAGGAAGCTGTGGATGGTGATAAATGAATACGAGAAACTGCACGTCTGTACTCAGACCCGGAGCAGTTGTTCTCCTAATTAAAAACTGGAACAAACAGTTTATGTTCAAGAACAAGACATGTTATGTGTATATGTGACAAAAAACAAACTGCTATACAAGCCGCTACTTTGTTCCACACATTTTTAATAACGCGGTTCATACAATGCTGCGGCTAATTTATGTTTTTTAACTTTTATTTAATTTTATTTTTATTTTTGACAGGCTAACGATATTCATGCCACCAATATATTTAGTCTCGTCACACCTGGGAACTCGCATAGCTGCCCAATACACGTCTCTCTTGGGGGTGGGTCCTCCTGACTCAATGAGACTACCTGTATAAACACAGGTTAAAAAAAAAACTGACCAATGAAATTGCCGAACAGGTCACAGTGGACCAATGAGATTTGGCTTCATTGGTCCACTGTGGAGGGGAGGAAACTTTGTGTGGTGTGGTGTGGTATGGTGTGGTATGGTATGGTGTGCAGTGTTTCCCCTAGTTAACTTACCATGGCGGGGTGCTCATCTCATCCATGATTTTTGTTGACTGGGGGGGCAGAGACATGTCTGAGTGCAGCTGGTACCAACAGTTTTTGACTCTGGGTGGGGGGTCAGCTTGAGAGAAGAGGCAGTGTGAGCCCTTCCTTTAGCTTTTTAGCTAGAGAGCCTGTATTTCACACCACTAGCTTAGTGCTATGTCAGTGCCGGGTGGGCAAGTTTGGTTTGGTAGGCGGGGTGCTCAGTGCTGTTGATGGGGTGGGGCACCCCGCTTGTATAATGGTAGGGGAAACACTGCAAGAATAGAAAAAAAAAAAAAAGATCTCTTGGCCTCCAAAGAGGCAACAAATGATGTGTCCTGAATGGAGCCTTCTGAACAAACTGATTTTCTTTCACCTAAGCAAATGATTTCTAGCACAGCCCAACAAATAGATCAGCAGGGCTGAGAATTTTGGTCAATATAGATGTTTGGGTTGTCCGATTGTGGAACGATATAAGCACTTCTAATTTTCACCCCTGAAATGAATTGTACAATGCATCCATCAGAGGGCGCATGAAGACTACTTTCAAGTCATGGCCGTTCACTTAAGTTTCACTTTTGACTTCAGCACAGACAAAGCAGGGAGCAATACTGTGAGCATAATTTACTGAAAACAGCATGGTAAATTTATTTTAACTGATCTGTAAAACAAATCAACAATAATTATCTTCAATCCTCCAACCTGCTTGCCATTAGCTACAAGCCTCTTAAGTTAGCAAGCTAACGTTATTGTGGGTATGCTATCCTCACAAAACCTGACTATGTGAAGCTAGACAGTGAACAAAATAAAAGCAGTTCTCAGACAAGGCTTGCTTTCTGGATTTAGTAAAGACCTTTTATTTATGAATTTGTAAAAAGACTAAACTCTCCCAAGGCACAATCGTGTATATGAACTGTTTTCTCCCTTATTTTCTGAAGTACTGGTAGTCCTCAACTTAAAATTTAAGTATTTATGTATGTACAGATACAACAAATGTGCTGGCCTGTGATGACTTACTGCAAGTGGTCAAAGTCCTCTACGATGCCTCTTGGCCTGACAGTGACTCTGTTGACCTCGTTGTGTAGGCCATCCAAGAGGAAACGCAGGAACTCCTGAGCGTCCTGCTGGCTGCGAGACACCAACAATCACAGCTACAATCACCTCTGACCTCTATGAATGCAGGTATTCTTCAAAGTGTTCATGTACCTGAGTTATGCTCAGAGTTCCAAAAACTATACAATCACAGAAAAAAGGAATAACGTAAAATAATAACAGGTCTTACTTGTAACCCACAAATCTGGGAGCGTATCTCTGGATCTGAGTTTTGAATTCAGATGGACTGACTGCCTCACTGCTGGATGATGTCCACATGGTCTGGATCAGCTTGGCAAACTCTACAACACACAAACACTAACGTTACTCACGTGGCAGGGAGAGAAAATTGAATTTATTGACATTTACTATCACACACTTTAAATTATTTTACTTGGATTTTATGTAATAGACCACCAAAATGCAGTGCACAGGGGTGAAGAGGAAGGAAACAATACACGTTTTCAAAAATTTTAAAAACTAAGTATCCAAGTGTGGCGTGCATTTGTATTCATTCACAAGTCCATATATTGCATTCATTCAACCTTTATTTAGGCAGGTCAATCCCATTGAGCCTCGAGGACTCATTTACAAGAGAGACCTGTCCATATATTGCAGAACAGCCTTTCATTATCCTGTCAGCTGCAAGTCTTTTGGGGTGTGTCTCATCCAGAGGTGAACATCAAGGGACTGAAACTTTTGCTCATTCTTTGTAAAGCAGCTGCAGCTCAATCAGAGTGGAGTCAGAGTCTTTTCAAGTCCTGCCACAGCCTCTCAGCTGGACTTAGATCTGAACTTTGATTGGTCCATTCTAACATACAAACATGCTTTAATCTGAACCGCTCCGGTGTAGTTCTGCTGGATGGTGAACCTCTGACCCAGTCTCAAGTCTTCTGCAGCCTCTAACAGGTTTTCTTCCAGGACTGTCCTGTAATAAACTCTATTAATCTTCTCATAGTTTCTGACCAGGTTTCCTGTCCACGATGAAGAAAAACATCCCCACAGCATGATGCTGCCACCACCATGCTTCACAGAGGGGACAGTTTGTTTTTGGGTGATGTGCAATGTTGGTTTTCTGACACACAGTGTTTTGTTTTTGGATTAAAAAGTTTAGATTTGTTCTGATCTGAGTCTATGTGGTTTGTGTCAGACTAAACAGGACATCTTATGTTTTCTTCTTGTCACTCCTCCATGAAGGACACATTTGTGGAGTCCATAACTAACAGTTGTCCTGTGGACAGACTGTCCCACCTGAGCTGTGGATCTCTACAGCTCCTCCAGAGTTGTCATGGAGCTTCTTAGCTGCTTCTCAAATCAAAGCTCTGTTTGCCCAGCCTGTCAGTTTAGGCGGGCGGCCATGTTGTAGTGAGTCTTCAGTTGTGTTATCCTTTTTCATTCTCAGATGATGGATCGATCAGAGCTCTATGAGACGTTCAAAGTGTAGGCTATTGTTTTTATAACCTAACCCTGCTTTAAACTTCACAGCATCTACATCCCACCTACTGTATGTTCATTCAACCTTTATTTAGGTAGATAAATCGCATTGAGCCTCAAAGACTCATTTACAAGTGAGACCTGTTTAAACAGACAAAAAAGTAGTGAAAGTGGACACATGTAGGAACTGAAGGCAAAAAAATTCCTGTCAAACTCTTTCTTCTTGGCTAT
Organism: Simpsonichthys santanae; assembly: GCA_031762415.1. Lineage (NCBI taxonomy): Eukaryota > Metazoa > Chordata > Actinopteri > Cyprinodontiformes > Rivulidae > Simpsonichthys > Simpsonichthys santanae. The sequence goes on along the minus strand of JARVLU010000103.1, from coordinate 31,908,007 downwards.
GTGATACATTTCTTGTTCTTCATAATGCTGTTTGACACCTAGTATGCTGTACAAACCTCCGGTGCCTTCACAGCTACCAGTACAATAAGCACTTTACTGATGTAGTTTGTATTTGTAACATAACAATAGTTCAGATGTGGATATGTTTTCAAGACGTATGTAAGAGTTTCCGTTTATTTTTGCGCTTTACACTTTTTCTCACTCAGGATTTTTGGACAAGAACAACGATCTTCTCTTCAGGAACCTAAAAGAGGTGAGATTGGACAACATGTTATAAAACTGCATTTCACTGATCTGTCTGGGTGATTCTGAGCTCAGACGTTTGGATCTGCAGGTTATGTGTATGTCAGAGAACAAAATCCTGACGCAGTGCTTTGACCGGGAGGAGCTGAGTGACAAGAAACGGCCTGACACGGTAAGAAATATCACATGTCAAACTCAAGAGCTGTGGGCCAAATCTGGTCCCCCAACATGATAATTTAAATATAAAATGTGTATCTCTTCTAATTTTTTTTCTTTTAAAAAACTGATCAATACATCATTCAGTGTATCTAAAAAAGCTAAGTCTGGTCCTCTGGACATTCAAAAAACAAAACAAAACAAAAAAGTAGAAACATTTCGTCTTTTGTCCGAAAGACTTTCTCAGTCTGAGGAAGTCTTTCAGACGAAAGAAAAGTAGGAAAGTGTCGTCTTGGACGAAAGACGACACTTTTCTACTTTTTTGTTTTGTTTTATTTTGTTTTTTGAATGCCCAGAAGACCAGACTTAGCTTTTTGGTGTTTAAAAGTCACTTAGCTTTTTTAGATTTTTTTTCTACCTGGATTATTGAGCAGGCATCAGAGTATTAAACTGAGACACACCTTTGCTATAATTTTGAGCAAACAAATTGTTTTTAAGGGTTAATCTTGTTAAATTCATGTTAAAGTCCTCCCGTGCACAATCCCGCGGCTGCCATTTGGCAGTCAATCAATTTTTGGCACAACACCGGCCCATGTTTCTGGGTGGTTAGCGGTGATGCATAACAAAGCAATGTGTCAGCGGTAACGCATAATAGATGCGACTTATAGCAGTGCGACGTGTACAGTGGAAAGTACGGTAGTAATCAAGATGTTCCTCCAAAGATAAATTAGGAGCTGCTTCTTGACCAGTGGTTTATCAGATATTTTGCTAACACCGCAGTCAAATAAACACCCACAACACGTACAAAGACACAGGCAAAATATTATGACGACTGACGGTTCCAAAGCTTGACAGGGCAGATTTTCCTTTAGTTGGATGAATTCTTTGAGAATGAAACTGCTTAAAAATGTTTTGTTTTCATCATCTGGCAACCTTATTTTCCCCGTACAGCTTATTTCACAGATCAGTTTGTCTTATTGTAATTGTACAAAATGAGACTCCAGACCATTTGTTGTTGTTCCATATACTGTACTATGAACATACATCAGATGTATTTCAGGCAGTGTGGCTGAACGGACTTGTACAGTAGGTGTGGATGAGCTTTATTAGTGTGGTGTCAGGTGAACAGACCACAGAGAGAACAAGGTGTTGAGGTAAAAGTCATTCAAGACAGGCAGCTCAGAGAGAAGCAGGAGCAGCAGTTCTGGGATCAAGATGCACCTGCTGCTCTCACAAGAGCTCTTCAGCAACAGAAAAGAGCTGAGAGAAAAAAAAAACTGTCTTAAAGAAATATCACCGTTTGATGTTTTGATTATTGATGCTCATAATGGCATGAGATGTGTTTCCAAATCTGTCTCTGCTAAGACTGTAATCACATTATGCACTACATCTTTACTTCTGAATAAAACTGGCCCCTTTTAACTGCACAGTGGGACATTAAAGTGTGGAACTCGTTTCGCAAATACCACTCGTGCTTTTTCTGATCTTACCCCAGAGCGATGCAAAACCACACATTAAAACTTTTGGTGTGCAGTTGTCTTGAAGCAACAGTTAAAAAAAAAAAAAAAAAGTTAACCCCAAACAATCATATGTTGTGTTTATATAATACATTTGAAATCAATGAGCTTTGAAAAATAAGTGGCCTCAAATTGCGCATAGGTAAGCACTAAAACAATGACTGACAGGGACAATCAGGGTTCTGTTTCTCATTTGTGTGCCTTTCACAGAGCACTGTCTTGTACGGCTTCATTATGGCCACACTGGGCAAATCATTTATGGGGACTAACTCCTACCCATTCCACAGCCTAATCAACCACAACCATTCTGTTTTAAACTCAGCAGACATTACCTATGCATGACAGCAACGCAGCAAATCAAAGGAGAACGACCACAGGACTCACGTTGAATACCTAAATGTTGCATTAGCACTTTTATCAGTCTTGCTTCTTTAGAAGACGCAAGTAGATAAAAGAGGATAGGAAGAGTAGTGGTTTATCGATTGCACGGTAAAACTAAATTGTGTTTTCATTAAAATGTGTTAAAATGGTTTTAAATGCCAAAAGGATTATATTTTACATTACATCCTTTTACAGGCTTTTATTCATTCACCACGTTTAAAAACAGGTTCTCTAAGATTAAATTGCTAATACAGGTGCAGTTATAAGAATAGAATATCATGAAAGACAATCATTTCAGAAAGTAAAACTCATTATGTAAATTTGTTACACATAGTGAAATATTTCAAGCCTTTATTGCTTGTAATTGGGGATTGCCTTTTTAAAGGGAGACACTTATTATTATTCACCTCAGAAACAGGTTTCTTAACTTTAACGTTAATGTGGGCCAAACTGCAATGTGTACCTCACAAATGTTATAAAACAACAATCTCGGCACTGTGATGTGTGCTATTACTTTAATTGGCATTTCGAGTTACCATGGTGATGAAATTTGCTAATAAAGTAGCCATTTTTCCCTATACAGGTAGTCCTCGGTTTACGGCGGACTTGGTTTACGGCGTTTCGCGTATACGGCCGGCGCGCCCCAGTGACGTCA
>JARVLU010000103.1:31881895-31892109 GCA_031762415.1 Simpsonichthys santanae | reverse complement strand
ATTGTTCATGGGATTGTTTTGTATTGTATATTTAAAAAAAAAATGAACAAATAAACTAATCATAGTGTCACTCTTAAAGTTTGACCAGAATGACTCAGCTTAAAGTAATGTCAGTTTACTTTCCTATGTCCTCAGGTCAAAATGACCCACTGGGCCTTGATGGACATTCTTTCAAGGAATGCTCAGTCTTTGATTTAAATATAGCTGCATAAACCTGTTTTATAGTTTGCAAATCAGTAATATTTATATAAAAAAAGAATAAGTAGAAACTATAGGAACACACCAATAGAGAGTGTTGAAAGTGTGTCATGAAAAATGTGTCAGTTGTTAATGTGGGGGATCATGCAAAGAGCACATAAACAGATCAACTGGGGACGGTTGGGACTGACAGTATCCCTGACCGCCGTACTGTGGGTCTGACTCCTAACTCCTTCTGTTGTTGCAGTACGTGTATTCCCTCTCAAAGGAGGATTACCCTGCTACGATCAATGTGAGGAGAAAAAACAACTTCCTCATCGACAGCGCTGATGATCTGCATGGTGAGTGCCGTTTAACGCGTGCAGTTGCGAGTCTTTCTGTAGGTCTGTGTGTGAGTCTACAAAGCTCAACTGCTCATTTTTGTCCGTAACTCGATTGTCGCACTTTCAAAGTACGGTTTGGAAGTCTGATTAAATGAGTGCATCACCGTGCTTTTCCTCACTGGCGCTCTTCTGTTTCAGTGACTCTGTTCAACTGTTCAGTGGGTCGGTCAGACTGCAGCCGGTGTCAGACCGCCAACCCAAAGTACGGCTGTGTTTGGTGTGGTGGGGCTGCCGGCTCTCACTGTGTGTATCGAGACTCCTGCGCTGGTGACATCAAAGACACCTGCCCTGCACCTGTCATCCACGCTGTAAGAACTTTTTATTATGTTTGAACCCCTTTTATTGACATCTTTACTTCAAAACATAAAAAAAAACTGCTATCAGGACTATGAGTTAGGAAAATCAGACAAGTGCCAAGTTTATCTTTGCTGGAAGAGCAGCACAATATTATTTTTCTCCTAACATGATGCTTTCAAATAGAAGTTGAAGTTAGATTTAAGGAAAGCATTGAGGATTTCTCCATCGCAGCAAATTCTTTAAAGAGGCTTTTAGTCTGTTAATCCACAAATATGTGCAAAATACAGTTTAAAGGAGGTTAACCTGCAGCACCCATATATCACTCACCCAGCCTCTGTGATCTACATCAGACCTGTTTGTTCTTCCACATTTAGATGCTGCTCAAGATTAGCCGTCAGGTTGAGACACGATGAAACTGTGGATGAGCTCACTGTTTGTTTCTGGCTCTTTTTGAAATAACCTGAAACTGATTTCTTCTTCTTCTTCACACAGAACAGACATTGGGATCTTTAAGGACCCTTGTTACACAAAGACACACATTTTCACAGTTTCTTTAGTTACATCCATAAAAAAATAATCAAAGACGACACAATTTATCAAACAGAAAATAGTATTTTAGATGTTTTTAAAGAGATGGTCAAGTAAAGTATGATGCAACTCTCAGGTCTTGTGTCAGAGATTTGCTGATTATTTGTTTCATACTGTTCATCTGCTTTAGGTAATTTTATTCAGGCCTGATGATTCTTCTTTCACCTTCTCTTGTCCTGTTTCCTGATTGTTTGAAGCCCACGGTTCACATTAAGCTGACACGATCAGGTTCAAGAATTTGACAGAAAATGCAGCCAGTTTCTAAATAATTATTTTAAAACACCCCAAAACATTTTTTTGATCAGGAGCACATTAACAATCACAGTCTGACACACAAGAAGCAAAAACAAAAAATGAATTATACTAGTTTGTTGTCGTTTTTATGTCTCACTGCTGCCATCAGACTTATGTGCCAGATGTGTTGTGTTCTTGTGTTTTAGTTGGACCCGGTGTCAGGTCCGGTCGAGGGGGGGACAGTTGTGACTATTTCAGGCTCTAACCTTGGTCAAAGGGCCGAAGACATCTCCGGCACAGTCACAGTCGCCGGAGTGCCATGCAACGTCATCCACAGCAGATACGAAGTGTCCTCGAGGCAAGCAGCCAGCACAATCAACACAAACACACACACAAACACACACGTCACGACTCGTTTCTAATGGAAGCAGCTCTGTGATGGGATCTTGCAGGATAGTGTGTGAAACAACGAGCAGCGGAGAGGAGACGAGCGGACATGTCTCTGTCAAAGTGAGAGGTGGAGGACTCGGGCTTTCAGCTCAGATCTTCAGCTTTCAGGTCAGTTTTCACATTTTAAAACGTTTTAAGCAAAACATATTGCAAAACATATTGCATCATGTGTCTCTTGTAAATGAGTCCTCGAGGCTCAATGAGATTAACCTGCCTAAATAAAGGTTGAATGAAAAAAAAGTCTTCTGAGTGTGTCTTATAGGGATGAGGGTCAACTACTACCACACCAAGCTTTAGCCTAAGATCTGTCAAACTGACTGAGTTGCAGCCAGTCCTGTGGCAGCCATCTTGACTTGGTTGTAGATGTCCATATATCATCCAAATGGCATTTAATAAAATATTTTACTAACACTAGTTAACACTAATTGCTAACACTAGCAACGTTTTGAAAACGGACCAGACGTGACTGGTTAGCACTCAGAGTATGTGTTGGACATGACTCTCAGCTACTACCGCACTCACTTTTAGCTGTTTTTGCAAAACTGGATGATTTATAGAAATTGTTTGTGTTTGCTAAGATTTCTAGGTTGTACTGGTCTTCTTTAACTGGGTTGCCTCCAAACGTTTTTTTACTTGTAGATAAAATTTGCTAAACTTTTGCCAAAATCTAAAACTAGCACAACTGTACCCAAGAGCTAAAACTAGCTAAACCATACCACAAAGGTAAAATTACCAAAACTGTATTAAAATTCTAAAATGACCTAAATCATAGCTAAAACAAGAGACATGGTAGCAAAAAGCTAAAACCAGCAATACTGAAGCTAATAACTAAATTTGTCAAAATCTTGGCCAAATGCTAAAATATGCTAAATAGTAGCTAAAAACCACTACTAGCAAAAATGTACTTAAACGTTTTTCCTTCTTCTTTCGGCTTCTCCCTTCTTTAGGGGTCACCACAGCGAACTAAGTCGCACAAAGACATGACAATTATTTTTACGCTGGATGCTCTTCCTGACACAACCACAGACCACTGAGCTACCACAGCCCTCTGTGTGGAGCAGAGAGCCGCCTTCTAGGGCGCCCAAGGGAGCAGATGGTTGGGGTTAAGGGGTCTTGCTCAAGGGCCCACAATGAGGCAAATGAGGGTGGAGGCAGGTGTGGGTTTTTCACCTTTCCCACCCACATTTTGTTGTTGTTGGTACCGGGAGTTGAACCGATGATCGATCACAGGCCCACCTTCTCTAACCTCTGTGTCACCACTCCCTTAATGTAAAGTGACTAAAAGTGAAATTAGCTAATTAGTAGCTAAGAGCAAAAACTAGAACTAGAACCATAATCAAGTGGTAAAATTAGCTAAAATCATAGCCAAAATCTAAATAGCCTCTAGCAAAAACGTACAATTAGCAAACGTAGCTAAATGCTACAAAGTAAAATTAGCTAAATCATAACTACGGCAAATAGGTAAAACCAGCAACACGGTAGCTAAAAGCTAAAATTTTACCAAATGGGGACTGGTGGAGCAGAGGTTAAAGATGAGCCTGTGATCGGAGAGTCGCCGGTTCGGCTCTCTGGACTAAAATCAAAATGTGGGTGGAACAGATGAATCACCACCTCCTGCCTCCACCCTCATTTGGCCCATTCTGGGCCCCTGAGCAAGACCCTTAACAAGGCCTGTCACGATAACAAATTTTACTGGGCGATTAATTGTCTCAGAAATCATTGCAATAAACGATAATATTGTTTGCAATTTGACAGTAATTTGTAATTACTGTATATTTCATTCAAACTTTATTTAGACAGGTTAATCCCATTGAGCCTTGGGGACTCATTTATTATCAAATTTAAGAAGAAATACAAAAAGGTTGAGTCATTTAATCTGGACTAGATTCTTTAAGGGAGAAACGTTTCGTCTTCCATCCAGAAAACTTTTATCAGTCTGTGGCCTGCCTCCAACAGGAGCTTGGCTTGAAACACAGCAATGAAGACTACTTATGGGACAGATCTGGCTGGCAGGCCACAGACTGATGAAGTTTTCCAAATGGAAGATGAAACATTTCTCCCTTAAAAAAAACTAGCTAATAAACCTTTTTTTTTTAGAAGAAATGTTTAATTTGTTTTGCATGTAGTACCTTTTTTCGACCATCGGATGGCAGTATAAGACCGTTTGAACTGAATGGATAGTGAGGGAGCGAGCAGCGTGTCTCTTTAAGAAAAATTGGAGGGAGGCCCCGGCTGTCTTTCCTCGCGTCTCAAAATGGCGGACGCTCGGTGTGGTTTGAGCTCTTTAGCATAACATTTTTTTTACGCAAAGCTTTTAATAAAAAATCAGTAAACAAGTTCTCAGCTTCCATTTGCAGAGAAAAACAACTTTTTACATGAAGGCACAGGTTTCAACCATGAATTTTGAAGCTTCGACAAGACAGAGGTTTTTTTTTCCCCGAGTTTGGCCTATTAGCTTAGCTCGTAGCTTAGCTTCTCAGCATAGCTGCTTTTAACGATCCAAAAGCGTGATTTTCGACGGTTATAATGGATTTTAAAGATAAAATAAAAAAGGAGGGGTCAATGAAGAGCACCAGAGTTGCACCTTTTGTCATCCAGTGTCTTCAGTAAAAGGAGAGAGACGAAGAAGCGATAAAGCCGATAAATGAAAATGAGGTAGATAATTTTAATTTATCATGCGATTAATTGATTTATTGTTTATCGTGACCGGCCTACCCTTAACCCCCACCATCTGCTCCCAAACTGGTCTCTCTTGAAAATGAGTCCTCGCGACTCATTGAGACTACCTGAAGAAGTAAATGTTACTGTAAATTCAATTAAAAAATGTACATTAGGTGATTATTTAAGAGTTTTTAATACAATTCATCATCTAGTTCATGAGATATTTTGCTAACAGTACAAACAAACTCACACAGATACAAGCAAAGACATTATCTCCTCTTGTTTAAAAGCAGAAATGATCTCTCGACTAATCAATCTGTAAAAATAAATTTGTCTAATCACCTATCAATTTTAAATCTAACGTAATCTACTTAAATGCTTTTAATATTTATAGAACCTGCTGCAACATTTTCAAACTACACAGTATTTTCAAAATAAAGCATTTCCACACCCACTTCAAAGGCAGCAGTTGTTTACAATATTTGCATGATTCCCCCTGAGCTTTAGCTCAGTTAAAGATCAGAGAAATTGCTCGTGGGCGCAGTCAGAACCAGACAAAGCAGCATCTCCCTGAACGCAAGGGGGTGTCCCTTGATGTTGTTTAGAACAAAGCACGACTGAAACGCTTCATTTAGAGAATTTGGTTAAATTGTGACGAGTCAAACGCAACAAATGCCTGTTTGTTTAAAAAAAAAAAAAAAAAGAAGAAGCTGCTTTTAGGAAATCTGTCCAATTAAGAACCAGCAGCTCGTTTTAATAAGACGTCACTTGGTTTAATGTAAAAAAACCACAGCAAGACACTGAAGCAACAACTCATCTGACAATTTTATTTATACCAGCAGACTTAATTAATTGTCCCCAGTTACAAGAGATTAATTGTTACAGGTCGTCGCTGTGAAACAACCTTCAGCTGTTTCCCAGAATGCCTTGGTGCTTTGGTTTTATCTCCTAATAAATCACACTCTCAGTATTGGCTTATTGATCTGACATCTTTTTTTTTTTCTTCTTTGTTCGCGGCATCTTTACATCTCAGGCTGTAAATTTCTTCTTTTTCTGCTTTTGTCGCCAGAATCCTGTCCTCAGCAGCATCTTCCCTCAGAGGGGGCCCAAAGCGGGGGGTTCATCTCTCACCATCAGAGGGCGGAGACTGAAGACGGGACACACCAGAGACGTCGGCGTCTTAATCGGTGGAGTTCCTTGCACGGTGTAAGTGTCCCAAAAGGGTTATTAATTATTTTTTCTCAAGTAATTTCTGCTTTTGCCTTGGTGGCAAAATAAAAATCAACGTTTTATGTTCAGGCATAAAATCCTGGAGGATCACATACGATGTGGGACCAGAGGCAGCAACAGGACAGGGGCGCACAATATCACCGTGCGCTTCGGTGGAGCGGAGCGCCATCTGGAGGGACTGGTGTATCATTACACCCCAAACCCCAACATCACCAAGGCTGCACCATCCAGGAGCTTTTTCAGGTGCAGTGCCAGTGGACCCCAGAATAAAACTAGTTACTAACATAAATATATTAAATCCCTTTGCAGAGCTTTTATAAGAGTTGACCAAACAGTAAATACAATCATTCTGATGGACTGACCATGCAACAAAAGTATTATTAGGTTATGTTAATGGTAATATTCAATTAAGCTTATTTATATAATGCCAGCAGAAGTTATCTCAGGGCACTGAACAAAAACATTCATCTACATAAAAATTAAATTAGTAACGTTATTCATCTAAGGTTGGAAATCAGCAGATTGCATTGAGTCTTCGTTTCGTCGCAGTCTCCCATCCTGAGCAAGCACAAAGACAACAGAATGATTTAATGAAACAAGGTCCTATAGTAGTCTAAGCCTATAGCAGCATAGGATAAGGTCAGGAAACCAAGTCAATCCTAACTATAGGATTTACCAAAAGGGAAAGACTTAAGCCTAAACTCAACAGGGAAAAACTCCCTCGTAACAGGAAGAAACCTCCAGCAGAACCAGGCTCAGGGCAAGAGGCCATCGACCTGCTGGGTTTGAGAGGAACAAGAAGGAGGAATGGACACACAATGGTACGTCCAAAATGGAGGCGAGCAGGTCCCTCTCCAGGAGGAGAAACAAAAAAAAAGTTAGGATAGAAATAATTACTAATACAAGCTATTCTTTTTTCATTTGTAGTTATTCGTTTGATGAAATTAAGTCAATTTGTCCTCTAGGAGTGTGAGCCGCAGTGTATAGCAGCATATGATAAGGGATAGCTCAGGAAACCAAGAAACCCTAACTATAGGATTTATGACAAAGGAAAGACTTAAGCCTAGTCTTAAAACTGGACAATGTATCTGCCTCAGGGACAGAAACTGGAAGTTGGTTCCACAAGAGAGGAGCCTGAGAAGTGAAAGGTCTGCCTCCCATTCTGCTTTTGGAAACTCTAGGAACCACAAGTAAACCTGCAGTCTGAGAGCGATGCACTCTATAATCATCTTTTACCCGCTTCTTCCTTTTTGGGTCACAGGGGTCACTGGTGCCCATGTCCAGCAATCACCGTGCGAGAGGCGGGGGACGCCCTGGACAGGTCTCCAGTCCATCACCGGGACACATAGAGACAAACGAGACAGACAACCATTCACTCTCTCACTCACACCTAGAGACAATTTAGAGTCACCAGTCAGTCTAACATGCATGTTTTTGGTCTGTGGGAGGAAACTGGAGTGCCCGGAGAAAACCCACTTATGCACAGAGAGAACATGCAACACCGGGATTTGAACCGACGACCTTCTCGCTGAAAGGCAGCAGCTCTGCCAGTTGTACCACCATGCTGCTCATGCTATATAATATATAGTATTAATATGATATAATATAACATAATATAGTAACAAAAGAGGATTCATTTTAATGCAACAAGTACATTTGTAACATTTGAACACTTCATACACAGACTTAATTTTTACTTGCAGGTTTTTCTTTAGTAAACTTACCTTTTTGTCACTACACAGTTAAAGCAGAGAAAAAAAATATGTTGGGAAACAAAATATAACTGCAAGAAGAGTAGTTGGTGACTTGAAGTAAGAAAATAAAAGAGTTTCAGTTTCTCTAATTTCTGAGAGTTTGCAAACAAGTGATCACTGAAGCACTGGTTTTGTTTTCATTTAAAAAAAATTGATTTTGTCTGCACAGCTTGCAAAGCTAAAGTCCAGGTCATGCACATTATTTTGTTGGCCGTTTCTTCTAACATCATACCTGCCTTGGCTCATGTTGTCCCCATCGTGGCAGCGAATCCCAGATTAATGATGTAATCCCTCTGGAGTACACCTTACACGGATCAGAGTGTTTTTAAATCTGGATGTTTTCTGTCAGAGGAGAGCTGCCCTGCAGGAGTTATAATACAGCTACTGTGACTATGAGATGAGCTGGAGATGCTGACTTTTTTGAGAAAATATGTTTTTGAACATGTTTAGAAGTCAAGAAATAGACTCAACACATCCTCTGTGACACACTAGAGGAAACTGAGGACCTTGCCAACAATGCAACATCTTCTGGAGACTCCGTTGTGAATGTTGCTACTAACTATTCACAGATATCCCCTTAAAAGATAAAAGAGCAGGCAGGCCACAATCTGTAGGACATAGAAAAGCTTTGTGAACAAAGCACACACGTTATGTATTTAGTATAAAACAAATTCTTCACATCAGCAAATTTGCATTTTCTTGTTTATTTTTTTTATGAATTCACTTCTTTAAAGACAGAACCACCAACATATTGATCTCAGTAATCTGTATTTGAATAATAGTTTGACATGTTGTGATGCATGTTGGTCCTGCAGTGGAGGCAGAATCATCAGAGTTTCCGGTCACAACCTGGACGTGGTCCAAGGGCCCAAAATGAGAGTGACCCTCAGTCCTCCTGACGCTCTGCCTCCCAGAAGGAGAAGGAGCATCAAGAAGAAGAAAGCGAAACATCTGAGTGAAGGACAGGATCGCGTCGGCCCACTGAAAAGATGGAGGAGGATTGTTCCAGAAGCGCATTGTCCTAAGGGGACACTCTGCCACGAAAAACATGTAAGTCTACGTGAGTGTTACAGAAACATCCGATCGTCTCGTGTTCGTGATAAGAAACATTTAGAGCAGCTGTTGCTGATGTCTCGTTCAGTATGAATCACGCTGCACGGTGAACAGCTCCTTCCTCATCTTGTGTCCGACTCCTGCTGTGGGCCCAGAGGCCAGAGGAGCAAGAGTCAAAGTTCACTTCCTGTTGGACGGCCTCCACTTCGACTTCAGCTCCGTGAGTAACGAAGCGTTCAGCTACGAGCCCGACCCCAAGCTCCACAAGCTGAACAAGAATGACTCGAGCAAGCCGTACCACCATAAACCTGGCAGCATCATCTCTGTCGAGGTGAGATCCAGGGATTAACCCCCACCCCCACCCCCGTGTAGTCTTTATTAAACCTTGTAGTTTTTGAATGAGTGTAAAATGATTTTTCCTCTTCTAGGGAGAGTTCCTGGATCTTGCCATGTACAAGCAGGAGGTGGAGGCTCGGATCGGAGAGGGTTTATGTTTGGTGAAGACCCTGACTCACAACCACCTGTACTGTCAACCACCAGCCCAGCAGCCCTCACTCACAGGCAACAGGAAGCAGGACGGCATGGACAGTCTGCCTGAATTTACTGTAAATTCCTCTTACAGAGACGCTATTTCATTTTTTTAATGTAAAATCAGTGGCACAAACCGGCCTAAGGAAGTGGTTTGTTTTTTTATGTTGGTTGTGTCGAGCAGTCAGTATCTTACCTGCAGTGGATAGCAGTCAAAGTGATCTCAAGGGGGAGAAAAATCATATCACTAGTCAGAGAAGGGCTCATTTAAAGAGGACAATCCACCATTTGAAGCAATAAAAAAAATTCCCAAGCGGAAATAAAAAACACTACCACTTTTCTTTCGCTTGAGACAGTTTTTAATTTGTTGCTATTGACTTAGCTGAGCAATGCCCTTGATGAAACATCTAATTGTTCGTATTACAGCAGAATACATTCTGCAGACTCCGTGACTGCAGTTTGGGAAATAGCAACAACGTGAACAAAAATGCCAAATAAATATAGATATATGTTTACAGTGTTCATTTACAACGGTGGAAAAAGCATCAATTGTGCCAGGAAGTGAGCTGGAACCCAGAAGAGCAAGGAGATGGTTACTGGTCTGTCGGCAGGGGGGTGATAATGTTGTTGCTGCTCTTTCTTACGGTAGAGGGAGTGTTCCCCTTTGCTCTTACCGAGCTGCTCAACGTTATGAAGTTCCATTTAATCAAGAAGAGTCTGTTGATGTAAGATGAAAACTGTTTGATTTGATTTTTGATTTGATGTTTATTTATTCATTTTAAAAGAACAATAAAAAAGCAGTTTCATCAGATACAAGAATACAAATAGGATAAAATGA
>JARVLU010000103.1:31840958-31851520 GCA_031762415.1 Simpsonichthys santanae | reverse complement strand
CTCCATTATGGACATAACCATTTTGTGTTCGTTTCTACTTCCTGTCCTCTCAAACCCAGCCGGTTGAAGCAGCTGGCCATGTGTCCTGAGCCTTGTTCTGCTGGAGGTTTCTTCCTGTTATGATGCAGGTTTTCCTTTCCACTGTTGCCTTTGTGTTTGCTCAGGATGAGAGACTGCAACAAAATGAAGACTCAAAGCAATCTGCTGGCTTCAGTTCAATTTATATATATATACAGTATATTAATCCCTGAGGGAAATACCTTCCTTTCTTAAGGTGCATTCACACCAGCCCTGTTTAGTCCGCTTTAATCAATTTCTAGTTTGTTTGTCTCTAGACAGTCCGGTTTGTATGGGGAAGTGTGAATGCACAATTGAACTCTGATCCGCCTAAATACCTAGGTCTCGGTCAGGTTAAAATGAACTCAAATGCAGTTTGAATGCAGTGTGAATGCAAGTGGACCATAGACCGCTCCAAAAGCAGGAAGTGGACTACAGCGCAGGGCAAACAAACGCACATTTCTCTTACCTCTAATGGAGTCATCAGCCACCTTGTGTGGAAAAACAACATTCTCCATGATCTTCTGCCTCATCGTCTGCTCATGCTGAGTCCATTGTTGAAAAATGACACAACAGAACTCTTAAAACCGCAAAAAATGGAGGCCACTCCATTTTTGTTTTTATTTCCAGAAGAATAAAAAGAAGAAGAAGAAATTCTTTTAAAATGAATGAATTGTTCTTTTAAATTGTTGTTAAACAATGTTTAATGTTTAATGTTGTTGTTAAATTGTTCTTTTAAAATGAATAAATAAACATCAAATCAAATCAAAGAAGAAGAAGTGTCTTCTTCAGAGGTTTTAGTGTCATTTCCTTCAGTAGTTCTTGGTGCAGCGCCACCACAGGTGAGGTGGGGAACAGGTTGGCTCCACAGACTCAGTGCAGTGTGAACATGAACCGCACCAGAGGAAAATGAAAACAAATGTTCAGAGTTTTGGTCTCCAATCAAACCGAGTCTACCGGACTATCAGGTGTGAAAATGACCTTAGATAAATAACGTTTCTAATTAATTTTTGTATGTGAATGTTTCTGTTCAGTGCCCTGAGGCATCTTCTGTTGTGGCTTGGTGCTAAATAAATAAACTGAACTGAATCGAATTAAATAATAATACATTAAAAAAAGTGACCAAAACACAAGAAATTCAATTCACATTAGTTCATTGACTGAATCAGAGTTGTGTTTATGAATGTAAAATATCTTTATTTAGCTTTTTCAAAATGTGTTTTATAACAGAAACTCTCATCACTGTGAGTTTGAATACTATTCACAAATAGGAATTAGACGTATTGTTCAAGTCAAAACTGGCATGTCAGCAAAAAAAAAAAAAAAAAAAAAACAAAAAAAAAAAAAACAAACAAACAAAAAAAAAAAAAACATGACCAGACACAGATCTGGTTCAGATTCTGTCTGCTCATCCACAACCAAGAAACTTTATAAATATTGTTTTTTTCTTCTTTTCTACACATTTTGGGATTAGAGACCTTAACAAGCAGCGGTCCGTTAGTGACTCAAAAACTGAATCTGAGATGTTGAGTCTGGTGTGACTGAACAACAACCATTATACTTAAATACTTTGAAAGTAAAACCATAACAGAAAGGAAAGAGTTTGCATTTAACACAAAATAAACAAATATCTCATCAGAAACATTTGACAAAAATCTGTATATCATTCTTTAGTTGTACAAAACCAAAAGTCTCTTTTTTTTCCCCATTTTTTTATGGTAACACGTGATACGTTGATGGTATTTTGGCAACATCTTCATGTCAGGAATAAAAAAAAAAGTAGTTTAACAAAAGTCACTGAACATTATTTTTTCTTTTTGTTCTCACCCCATCCCACCCCAACACAATATGTCTATATGCAATATTGCACGGTGAAAAGATGAGAATTCAATGACACGTCTATGACATTTACATAATTCACACTTTTTGTTTGCCGCTCAGAATTTGAAAAGTACAATAATTTCCAGACTATTGAGCGCACCTGAATATTAGCCACACCCACTAAAATTAAAAAGAAAAACATTTGTGTACATATTAGGCCACATTTGTGTATAAGCCTTGAGTGTTCACATTGTAACATGATATTTACACAGAAATATATATACAGTATACAGTATATATAAACTTTTAATTAAATAGTTGTTAATTAAGTCATTTTCTTCAGTGTCAGAATTGAACAGCCTCAGAATAACTTCATCAATCATCCTCAGCTTCTCTTTCGTGTTGCTCTCAATGTCACTTTCATCTCGATGCAAATTTGGGATTTGATTTGATTTATGATTCACACTTATTTAAAGTGGCTGTAAATATTTTGTTGTGCTCCAAACAGGCGGGAAACTCTGGCACAACAGGGAGGGGAGGAGAGAATGGGGGTGGGGGGGGGGGGGTACAAAGTCCTAACCCCTGGTTGTGACAAGGCTAAATGTTTTTGTGGCGTGAAGCTCGTTAGCCCATAAAAAAAAGAATTGTATAAATCGCATTGTTCAAAGCGTGTGAAAAAAGTAGCTGCTTATAGTCTGGAAATTTCGGTACTTCTCAATTACAGTACTCTTAATACCATTTCAGTCTTTTTCACATTCTTAAGTAATCCTAGAATTCCTGGTTGAGGTGAATTCAGCGTTGGAGTCTAGTTGCTAAATAAATAAAAAGGAAAGAAGAAAAATAGTTTTCCATTTTCAACGTCAAAATATCAAAATGTTTCCACAAAACAGGATAAACTATGATGCTTAACTGGTTTTTAATTGAAAGTGAATTGACCTCATATCACGTCTCAGAGCTCAGTATGAAGAAGTAGTCTTTAGTAGAAAAAAACTACCGTCACTACTTGTTTTGCTGGTTCTGCACCATGTCAGAATTAAATCAAGAGTTCTTAGAGGCACCTGGAGTGGTACAAATATGTGCTCATCAGGGTTAAGGTAATATCAGTTCCTTATTAAGGTTCTGTTTTTTTTTCAGTTCAGGTCAAGTTCTCAGGAGCAGAGTACCTGGAGAGAGGAACAGGTCAACGAGCGCACAGGTACTGATTCTTGGAAGCCTCAGGCCTTCGGGCTATTGTTTTATTGTACTTCCTCTGTGTTAATGTTTCATGAAACGTGTCTGCATCAACAGATGATAGAAGCACACTTACAGGAAAGAATTCAGTCCCGACACAGACAGCCAGAGAGGGTTACCGGCTGCCGTACGCCGCTTCGGGTTTTAAAAAAAGTGTAGCAATTCTTTTAAGCAGAAATGTGCGTTTCACTTTATCTGGAGGCCTGGTGCAAACGTTTGAGATATCTAACAAAGTTAAGTAAGGTCCTCTGGACGGATTAAAAAGAAGTTGCTGAAAAGTTTTATCCAAAAGACTTCATCAGCCTGAGGAGCTGCATTAAACTCAGTCTTATAAATAGCACCTTCTCATAGTGGATCAACCAGTTTGCTAGTGACAGCCAGAACTAGCTGTTCACATGATAAAGGAGGACCATCAGCCTAAAGACTGATTCTTAGTGCTCTAATGGCCACTTGCTATTCACAGAGGGCTGAGTGATACAATGACAGCATTGTAAGAGGGAGGACAGTTGGACATGGAGGCCTCCGCCCCTGTTGATGGACGGGTTCTTTACACAAAGATGACCTCCTTTACGCCTCTCTCAAACCAACATTAATCTCTTTTTAGGATGTGCACATCTTCATCCCTGTTTTTTTATTTTATTTTAATAATTTGCACAGTTACATCAAGGTAAAACATAAAGAAAGTCATCTTGAATGAAGCCCAGCACTTCTACGCTAAGATTGATAGATGCAGATCCTGCATGGGCGGCATTGTCAGGCTCAACATGGGGGCTGTCAGCAAATGGTCTAAAAGGCCCAAGTAGGAAAATCCGCAAAGTCTAATCTTTATCAAAACGGTGTCAACATGTTGCTCGTCTTTTTGACTTGCCTACTTGTTCACAAGTTCCTTCATAATCCTTAATAGAGTACTTTGCTCACAGCTTCCTGAGCGTTAGCTAGCTACCGTTCTAAAAAGCGCACTTAGACTAGCTATCTGCTCTTTGTGAGTAAACGGTGTAGGACTTCATCTGTAAAATGTCCAGACCAACTGGCCGAGCCAGTCTCCGTCTGGTTGAGCAGGTTCGACATCTTGTTTTAGTTTCACAAGTTCTTCAAGTTTAAATGTTAATGAATTATTATTTTGTGTGCAGTATGTGTGAATATATTTAATTCTTTGATTTGTCCACAGTGAATATGTCAAGGGGAATTCTTTTTCTTTGAAGTGTTGGTAGTATCTTACCTGCGGTGGATAAATATCACTGCATTTTCAGTTTGTATAATCGGAGAGGAAATCTCACGAGGGAGCCAAGCTAACCGATACTCAGAGCAAAAGTAAGATAAGACAAAACTGTTAAACGTGTTGTTGAAGTTAAAGCGTACTATACTTTACATAAAATGTTTTTACATCTTGTCATTTTTGCACCTGGCTCTTCTTTGGTTTGTCAAATGTTCCCCATCAAATAAAGTCAGAGTATGACTGCCCAATCTGCTGTGGACCACAACATATCTGGTCTCATCTATTACAAATATTGACTCAAAACTTGGTTTGTTAGCAGCTGAGGTTGACCCCAGCGCATAACAGACTGTACAAGTTGTATAATTTTTAAATCTTGCCTTTTTTTTTTAACAGTCAATTTGGCCCACCTCTTAGGAAAATATCCCATAAACTACTGGAAGGATTTTAATGACATATTCAGGAACTAATTATGAGATGTACCTTCAAAACTGATTATCTCTAATACCAGTTGAATTCAAGATGGCTGCCACAGTTAGCTCACCTAAGAAATCACAAAATTGTCTATACTTCAGTCAGTTTTACAGAGATTGTGCCATAATTGTGGGGGTTGCAGCTGAGAGATAGTGTTGATACACACTCCGAGTGGTGATTACTGCTAAAAATAAAAATAAAATAAATAAATCAATAAAAATCTTTGCTTAAAACATTGGCATTGACTGTTGAAATCAGCCCTGTTTGCATTGAACCTTGAAAACTGAGCACGGCAGATGCTAAGCTGTTAGAGCTTTGACATTTATATGCACTAAACCACAACTGGTAGCAATCTGTTTCAAACAATGGAACAAGGTAAACTCTGTTTTGACCAATATGTATCTGTTTTTAAAAAGCCTAAAAAAAGAGCAAACACCTCACATTTGCTGAAATAATGCCCTGCACAAAGCTTTCCAACAAGTGGTGTTAGTCAGACTGGCTCCCGGGGAGAATTCATTGGTAATTTTCCAAAAATGGTAGCAGTATGGCTGCATCTACTGCAGGTAACACACTGACTTCCTATACGTACTTTTTAACCCTCCTGCTGCCAGTAAGATATTTTCTCCCAAAGGGCATCAGTTTTAAAATTGAGGTGGGTAATTTGAACCCAAGGGAAGCAGGAAGTTTACAATAAAGTGAGTCCTTTAAAGAGTGCATCCCCAACAGTGCGTGACGAGTGCCCGTCAACTATAACACAGTATAAGAGTTATAACCAGACTATACGTTCTATAATGTACATTATGTTGTCGTGAATCAGTTAAAAAAAATAAAACATCTACCGGTAATTTCAAATGGTTTACAGTATGATTGCTCCTTTCCTTTGCAGGGACACAGCACGTCAGTATCTCACATGAAAACAACGATTCATGCGCACGGCTAATTTTGTTCCTGTCATGACTTAACCCAAGCTCTGGGAGTCTCGGTTTACGGCACGTCAGCCTGAAGTGGTGCTCCGGGAGGGATAAAACCCCCGCGGGGCCTGGATTACAGCAGCACGCTTTGTCACATTTGTGCAACCGCAGCTCGTCACGGTGGAGTCGTGCACTCGTCACCGGAATCACAACAATCAGCACCGCAGCTGGAGACAAGATGGAGTTGCAGCCTACGCACTAAAAACTGCCGGGTCATTTTCATAACTCAACGGCTGTTGGGTTTTAGGTTGGATTGGCTCGACCAGATATTAGGTCCGAAGGTTCGGCCCAGATTTAGGGTCGTAGACGAGCCTCGCCGTTCTTCACAGTCAGCCATTTTAACCGAGGTTGACATGATCAAGTCTGACTGCTTTGTCTCTTTGTTAGCAAACCATGTGATGAGCCACTGGACGGATTTCAGTGAAACTTTGAGAAAATAATCAGGTACATCTACAACGAATTACCTTTGGAAGTAACCCAATTCAAGATGGCTGCCACAACCAACTGACAGTAGAAAATGGACAAATGGCTATAGATATGAGCTAAAAAGTGGGGTGGCAGTATATGAGCATCCTCCTCAACATACTATGAGCACAACACGTGACATCTTTGCTTAGAACCCCGGCATCAACTGTTGGAGTCAACCCTGTTCGTCTGTTAGCAAAATATCTCGTGAACCACTGAACAGATTTCAATGAAACCCTCAGAAAGCCATTACTCTGCACCTACAACGGATTACGCTTCAATGTCAAACCAGTGCACAATGGCAGCCACAGCTTTTTGACCGTACATGAAACTTGAGTACTTCTCAGTTAATTTTTACAGATGTTGAGCTAAACATTGTTGCGGTAATAGCTAACAGTTCTTCACAGCAAATACTCCAAGTGCCAACAAATCAGGCAAGATATCACAATGTTGCACGACATTCCAATAATGTCGATTTCACCGTGACCAAAATGGCTCCAGGTTTGTCTCAACATGGATTTTAGCCTAAAACTATGGCATGAAATGACGGCGATAATCTTTCCTTTAAGGCATGCTAGGCCTTTATTTTTACCTGTTTTTGCCACTTAAGTAGAACGTACACTTCGTATAATTGGTGGTTCTCCCACCTGTGATTCTTGTGAGGCCTGCGAGCAGCATCGCTGCTTCAAAGAGGCAGATAAGTGACATCACCTTAAGACAACGCAGCACTTGTGGCCAACTCCAGCTGTCATTTTCTCACAGTCTTAAGACATCTGCGGGGTAAACTGATCACTGTATGCTGGAACCATTAACTGGAGTAAACTGCACACTTGTGACTGGAGGAAGTGAAACGGCACAAAGGAAGTGATCTCAGTAAAATGAGAAAGAATGATACTTTTGAAAGCTGCAGCTAAATATTTTACAATGAACTGAAGGGGAAAAGTACCACATTTAGCAGGTTCTTTTGAGGGTTTTCTTAATGCAGAAGTTACCTAGCTCGAATACTCTGCCTAGTGGAACTCCATTTTTAAATTTACGTCCCTCTAAATCAGTAGTGAGAAGCTGTAAAAACACAATGAATCCATACGTGCTCAGGTTCCAGCACAAAAAACACGGGAACCGAGGGTAGAAATACTCAAATGCATTGGCGTCAGATGAGGTTTTGTTGTCAGCTGTTTCAGTTAGCAGTAATGCTATTTACATTGTTCAGTATGTACAGTAGAGAATCTCCCAGAGATGTTAGGTTCTGTAAAGCTGCGATGGGGTACTCCTTTAAATTCCTCACATTTCAAAGTCCCTAGATGAAGAGCCACGCTAGTCCCTGTTGAAGTGTTTTGAGTGAGTAAAAATGGACTTTCTGCTGTATTGCAAGTCTAACTGTGCGAGGAGTACCACTGATCTGTGGTCAGATGCCATGAGTGTACACAACACTAACTTAAAGGCAATAAATAGTAACACTTGGAAAGAAAGAGTTAAAAACAGGCGTCATCAAAGGTTGGATTCTCACACAAATCAAGACTTTAAATACAGTATTTTTTTTATCATAAAGGTATTTGTAGAGAAAGTTGAGTGTTAAATGCACTGTACAACCTTGTATAGTAATTCTTTTTTGAAAATATAGTTTATCCTCATGTTTTTTTTTTTGTTTTTTTTTTTTATCTTACAGGATCCTATACATTTCTGCATTGAGATTGAGTGATATCCTGATCGTTAGAGAAGAAAGAAGAAGAAAATTAGAAGGGGGAGAAAGAGAAGAAGAGAAAAACAAAGACAAGAGTTGTTCAGTGCCATTGTTGCCCTCAGTGAAGACGCTGCACGCCGTAACGAGGCTCTCTTCTGTCCCGCACCTCAATCTGCAGGGAACGAAACAGAAAACTCATTGTTGAAATGAACAAGTGACCATTAAATGAAATAAAATGGCAGATTTAGAAGAAAATAGCATCAAAATTCAAGTTGCCTAAATAATATTTTAATGTTTTAATGTTCTTATGGTACCACTTTAAAATAAGGCTCCCCTTATTTTATTTATTTATCTATTCATTTATTCATTCATTTAAAAAGAAACAAGATAAAACAAATACAGTACATTAAAAAAAAAAAAAAAAAACAATGAATGAAAAGTGTGCAGAAAGAAGAAAAAATGTCTTATATTTGCCCCTTAAAAATAAAAAAATAAATAAACAAACAACAATTTAGGATTGAACATCCGAAGTGAAAACAAAAAATATTAAACAACCTTCACTTGGCACTATACTTTCCCAACAATTTCAACTTAATCATCTTTTTAAACATATAAGTTGCTTTAGAAATTATTATGGTGATATCAAGGCAACTCCACAATCCTATTCCCTGAATTACAACACAGCTCCTTCAGACTAGCTCTAAATGGAGGTTTTACAAATATTTCCATTCCCTTAAGGTTATAATGACTCTCTTTTTAAACAAATTTTAATTTAACATTTGGGGGTAATTATTTTTAACGAGCTTTATACATGACTTGTAAAATACTATACCTGTATTCAAACAAATCATAATTTTTTTTTTTTTTTTTTTGTAAAATGAAAATAGGATTTGTAATTGTTTTGCATGCTTTTCCCCAAACTTCAATACAATAGATTAAATATAGAACAATCATTACACAATATACACAAAGCTTTGTCATTCAAAAACTCCTTTACTTTATACAGTAATGCAATTGATTTAGCTATTTTTATTCTTAAGTAGTTTACATGAGATTTCCATGTCAGCTTCTCATCAATAACAACACCCAAAAATATTTTTAGTAACTCTTTGAATTTCAGTACTATCAATTTTAAATGGGACTTCAATAATTTTCTTTCTATTAGTAAATACTTTGTATCATGTACCGGTAGTTTTTTTTCCAAATTAAATGATAACTTGTTAAGTTGGAACCAAGTTTGTATTTTTTACGAATTCTGCATGTATCATCTCTAAAATCTTTTCAATATCTTATTAAAAAAAAGTGGTATCATCTGCAAATAAAACACACTTCAAAAGCCCTGACATATAAACCAGATCATTCACATACAAAATAAACAACTTTGGTCCCAACACAGAGCCCTGATGAACTCCACATCCATTTACATAAAATTCTGATCTTACATTGTTTACTTGTACAAACTATCTCGTATTATTCTTATAGATGGTTAATAAATAGCTCATAGATACATTATTATTACTCTATAAACATTTTATAAATCATTGAAAATTGTTTATTATGCATTAATTAAGGTTGACAGAGAGACAAAACTGACCAGTTTCTTGCCAAATAGTGAGCGAAATATGTTCACCTATATATTTCATCTATAGTTGTTATATTAAACATTTCAGATTAAGTTACTACCTTTTAAGCACAATGAGCATTTGTAAACCTATTTCTTTAGCATATAATATTGTACTTTATCACTGCATTATAAATACCACCCCCCCCCCCCAAAAAAAAAAAAAAAAAAAAAAGGTTTACTACCAATGCTCATTGTGCTCACAAAGTAGTAACTTAGTTTGAAATGTTTAATATAACAACTCTAGATGAAATATATAGGTGAACAGATTTGGATCACAATTTGGCAAGAGACTGGTCAGTTTTGTCTCTCTGTCACCCTTAATTAATGCATTATAAACAATTATTAAGGATGTATAAAGTGTTTATAGAAGGATTAATAATATAGCTATAAACTATTTATTAGCCATCTGTAAAGGGAGCCTTTTTGTAAAGTGGTACCATTTTGGTACATTATACGAAACCTTTGATATGTAGGAGTGGGAAGAGAAAAACGTGTTAATAAATATCTGCCTCATCTTCAAACATGATGCACCAATAAACGTGTAATGGAAGTCAACTCACCCTTGAAATGGCAAAATCTGCAAGAACAGAAAGAGAAAACAAGTGTTGGCATTCAGTCAGACACAACTGGGAAAAGTGCACATTTTTGCACAGCAGGAACACACTTACATAAGTTAGAGTTAAGCAATTAGGTCAGCGCAGTGAGCAAAAGTCTTTCCCTTTACTCCCTATGAGCAGGTCGGGTATAATGTGGCCAATCGGCTTATTCAAAACGAGCAAATTAGGTTCACTTAGGTAAGAACCCAAACATTTATGAACTCCATTACGTTACTTGAGGTTTCCAAAAATATGTGACTTCAACTTAAAACCACATGTATTTTTTTTCTTAACTCTCATGTTTATGCTCTTTTGAACATAACATTGTGTCTAAAGTGTCATAAAGAGCATCGAATATACAGGCAGTCCTCGACCTACGAACGGGTTCCGGACCTAAGAACCGTTCGTAGGTCGATTCTGCCGTAACTCG
>JARVLU010000103.1:31778573-31790042 GCA_031762415.1 Simpsonichthys santanae | reverse complement strand
TTGCAAAAACGAACATAGTTCAATGATACAAGATATATATGTTGTGCCATTTTATGCAAAGTTCACACATCATGTCACACGCCCTTTGTGAAACAATATGATTCAGTTCACAGTAACATAACTTGATATTACAAAGTACATGTTATTAATCACTTGCTTGTATAAATTTTGAACTCAGTGATTTCCTACCCACAAATCTACAAATAAAGCATCAAAGCAGTATTACAAAGTACAACTATAATCGTCAAGTTTTGAGCCTGTCTTCGACTACGCTCGTCCGGAGGTGATTTCCCAAGTCAAACCAATTAAGTGATTTAGTTCCCATTCACAGCAGCGTACCCGCCGTGTGTGTGCGTGTTGAGTTTTTACAACTGCCAAATCTCTGCCTGTTTGACATTTGGCAGCAAACTTACACAGGATTAAATGCCATGGCAGTAATAACACAGCAGTGTCAGACAGAATGGAGGCAGATGAGAAGGGAGCCGGCACTCAACACTCGGATGATCTTTTTTTTTCTACCTCTCACATGAATGTGTTAATCAAAGTAGACACAGGTAATCAGAGGTACATCTGTGGCAGTGCTGCTGATTGAGGAAATGCTAAATATAGTAACTTTAATAGATAGGGAGCCAAAATAACATTATGTAATCAGGTCAAAGAGACTGTCTTGCCATCACAAACCTGCAGATGATTTAATCACACTTAATTTTATTCAGAGCTAATAGGTGGCCCTGAGTAAATGGGTTAGCTGCTCCACAGAGGCATCCGAGGAGTCAGTAAGATCCTTGTGATGTTATTCATGAGGAGCTATTTTCATGGCATGTCCAGAAATGTAACAAATATTTAATGAAGGAATAGGTTGGTATAAGATGAAAAACACTAAACTTGATTGGTTTGCCAAATCCAAAAGCTTTTTAAATGCCAAAACAACATTTAAGTTTGATTTGATGGAGATAGAGGGAATACGGAAGTTTTCAGATTTTTTTATTGTGTGCATGTTTATGAAGCATTCACTCTACTGTGATCCAATTTTCTTACATTTTACGGCGCGATTCTCATCCTGTAGTTTTCAAGTTATTTCAACAAATCATAAATCCAAACATTCAGCTATTTCAGGACAAACTATGACTTTTGGTATTGCTGCAGCTTTAGCTTTTTTAAATATTTAGCCTTTTCTGCCACTTTTTTCCCTCATAAGAAATGAACTGACATAATGTAATTTTACATCATTCAATTCTTTAGATATGTTTACAACCTTTTACTGCTCCTTTCACGTTTTGTTCTGTTTCAGCTTCTTTGTGCAAATTTAAACATTTTTTGCAGCTATTTTCAGCTAATTTTAGCTGTTTTCTCAGCTGTTTTGTGCTTATTTCAGATTCTTCTGCTAACTACAACATTTTGGGGCTTCTTTTAACTTCTTTCTGCTCATTTCAGCTTCTTATTGTGCTCATTTCAGCTTATTTCTGCAAGTTTTAGCTTTTACTACTATTTCAGCTACAATTTAGCTGTTTCTCTGCTATTTTAATTTTTTCAGCTATTTCCACCTTTTTTTCAGCCTGATTCAGCAAAAATGTGCTCTCTCCACTTCCTTCTTGTAATTGCTGCTTCTTTCTGCTATTTTAGCTACTTTTCAGCACTTTTTGTTGTTGTTGTTGTTACTAATTTCAGTTTTTTTTTTTTTCCAATATTTTCCACTTTTTGTGCTAATTTGTGATTCTTTCAGCCTGATTGCGCAAATGTGTTCTGGCTTTTTATGCTAATTTAAGCTTGTTCTATCTTTTCAGCTAACAATTTAGCATTTTTCTTAGCTAATTTTAGCTATTTTCAGATAAACTCATGTTTTGTTGGTAATTTCTGCAACTTTTGGCTAACTAACTTCTTTATGCTCATTTCAGCTTGATATGATCGTTTCAACTTTTTTTCTGCTAGTTTCAGCTATAGGATAGATTGAATAACAAAAGAGACTTTCAAATGGACAGATTTGGACATCCGTTGAAAACTGGAGATAGATTAGAAAAACTAAACTTCAGAGATCTAACCAGGTTAAGTCAGGTCCTCTGGACGGATTCTTCTTGTTGAAACGTTTTGTCTTTTATCTAAAAGATTAGGGATGCACGATATTATCAACATGTTATCAGCCAATATTAGCAATAAAGTTAAATAACGGACATAGGCTGTTCCATCAAAATAACTATAGTATTTTAATTCCACTGCAGAAAAGTCTCTCTAAGTAGGTGTAGGGGGGCAAATGGTATCGGTATCAGTTATCTGCCAAATAAGTTTTAACATATCGGCATATTGGATAATGGCCAAAAATCCAATATTGTGCATCCCTACAAAAGACTGTCAGTCTAAGGAGTTGCAATAAACCCTGTCTTGTAAATAACATCTCCTCCTAGTGGATCAACTAGTTTGCTGGTGACATCCAGAACTAGTTTGTTCACACACAAAAGGAGGACCATCAGCCTAACGATAGATCGATAGTGCCCTGATGACCGTTTGCTATTCACACATCCATTATGAGAAGGAGCTATTTATAAGACTGAGTTTACTGCTGCTCCTTAGACTGAAGAAGACTTCTAGAGAAAAGATGAAATGTTTCAACAAGAAGAATCAGTCCAGAGGACCTGACTTAACTTTGTTGGATTTATCTACCTGGATTATTGAGCATTCATCGGGATAAACTTCAGAGAGGTCTGATAACTTTCATGTACTGTAAGACCTTTGGTTGAGATTGCTGACAGGTCTTCTGTACGAGAACCAAAAAAAGACAATGGCCCAGGAGACATGGAGACAAATGGTCACATTTAGGTTCGCCCACAAATGAAAGAAAACAAACATTTTGAAAGCTCCTTATAGGATGACTCGGCATTCCATTACATGCTCTTATTTCAGTGCTGACTCATTTATTTGTAATTTGGTTGAAGTTTGGTCATTGTTGAATGCATCTTGAAAATACCAATTTTTAATATCTTTGCTGTTTCAGAGTTTTCTTCATCAATGCCAAGTGGTTGAAGCTGAATGTGTGTGTGTTGGTTTGCTGATCACTGGACAAGAACGTGCTATGATGTCAAAGCCGGAGTTATCACTTTAAGCATCTCTATCAATTTTTTTAATTCAGTTTGTCCTTGGGACTGTTGTGTCAGGCTGCCTGGTCATTGTATGAATTAACTTTGAGTTTCTCTTACACCACCATCAAATTCCTCATGCTTCTGTTTTATCCGCCCACGCATGGCGGAGGATGCACAGCTCAGCTGCAAGAGAAGAGTTCTTCTTATGTGAAGCAAAAAAATGATAAAAAGTCAGAGCTTCTTTTTTTCCCTTTTAACCTTGGATAATTAAAAGCACTCAATAAACCACAATACATTTTGATACATTTTTTGAAAATTATTTTAAAAATATCTCCCCAACCACCCACCCCCAGTTTCTTTCACTTTAATGCCCTTTCAGCTTTAAGGTAAATTCAAAATTTTCCCCTTATTATTATCAAAGTGATTTTTTTTCTTCAAATAGATTAGGCTAAAATTTGTTATAGCAGTGACTGAGAGTCATTAATAACTTATACTTTGAGCACTACACACGGCACAGTATTTTATAAAACTTCAAAATCAACAACTTCCGTTAAAGTTTACCATCTGTCATGTTCTTTTACTTTTCTTGCAATTCATTTATTTTAGTTTTAAAATGTGAAAAATATGTGACTTTGACTTCAGTGGAGCATGGGACCATCAACTTCAGAGAAACTGTTAAGTACATGTAGCAAGAGACTTGTTAAAAGTAGCAAAATGCAGCTAAAAATATAAACTGATAGCTATATGATAAAAGTAGCAAAAGGCTAACTCAAAGCTATAAATAGCATGCAAAGACAACAGCAGCGCAAGAAGCAAATTTAACAGAAAAGGAGCTGAAGAGATTTATTTCTATTTTTATGGGGAAAACGCCTGCAAATAAAGTTAATTAATTTGAAATGTATTAAATTACAAACCATCAAAAGTCATAGCATCATCGTAAATGGGGTGAATCCTTTTCTATGTGAATGGTTCAAATAGCACAAATTATGCCAACATAAATAAAGTGATAAATGGATGGGGAAACAAAAAAAAACAAACAAAAAAATAAATAAAACAAAAGACAATAGTGATAATGTATATGTATGTTCACATAACTACAGTAAGAAATTAATTTATTTTACTGAAGTCAATTTGTCTGATTATAAAAACTAGTTTGGTTTAGAGTAAATCATATTTAATAATCCTATCAATCATTAATATCAATAAAACTGGTCATAAACATCATATTAAAAACATTCACGCATGTTGTTTTCCAATATACCCCTGTCCATCAAAGATTTTATTTTTTAAATAATGATGGATGCTTCATTTTGAAACAAAACCTTTTTATTTATGATGCTCTGCCTCACTGTTAGAGTCAGATACACACATTGACCCTCAGCACATTCTTACCCAGTCTAGTCTTGATTGGATTTTTAACATATTCCAGGCATGCGTGACCTCAGCCTCATCAACGCTGTCCTTGGAGAGATGCAAACAGCTTCCATACATTTTTTTTTCTTTCTGTGCAAGTAAAAACCTCCTGCTTTGTTCAGCAGAAGCTGAGTGGAACTGAAATCTCTGAGGAGATTGTGGGCTTGAAGAAATGATAAAAAAAAGTTCTATCTTTGGTCAGAGAGACAAATATAGCATTGTGATGCGTTCTTTTGGAGACGGATAAAATAGTGAATTTCATGAGATATCTTTTTCACTTGAACCTTTTTGAATTTAGCACAGCTTTCTGTGACAAAACTGACTTTTTAAGTCTTGAAAAGAAACATTTTCATGATCATCTGCTGTGTAAGGTGAAGGCAGAGTCATAATGTTTTTGCCTGTTTCTGTATGTGCTAGTCTTTACTGTTAGCCTGGGCACAGTTCACCGCTAATCAGCTAAGAACAGAATGGATTAGCATTTTCTCTAACTTTGAATGCATTTAGCAGAATTAGCTTCTGCTAAAAGTCAAGTCCACTTTTTTAAAAGAAAGTTCCCTGCACTAAAAGCATACAGGAAAAAGGAGTTTGCCTGGAGTGATGCTGTGCAGAGCTAAGTAAACCTAAGTGCCACCCAGTAACCTGACCAGCCTTGCAGTGCCCCCCCACCATCTACCACAAACAGTCTCTGACTGATAGTGTCAGTTTACAGCCAATAACATGAAAGACCATTTTCACACTTAGAAACACAAACTGTGTCAGAAACATTGT
Source organism: Simpsonichthys santanae (assembly GCA_031762415.1). Taxonomy (NCBI): domain Eukaryota; kingdom Metazoa; phylum Chordata; class Actinopteri; order Cyprinodontiformes; family Rivulidae; genus Simpsonichthys; species Simpsonichthys santanae. The sequence goes on along the minus strand of JARVLU010000103.1, from coordinate 31,784,790 downwards.
GCACATAATTCCTACCTGGCATGATTTGCAATACTCACACCATTTCTGGGACGTGACTCTCTCACACATCTTTAATGGTAAATGGACTGCACTTACATAGCACTTTTCTATCTTATCAAGATACTTAAAGTGCTTTACACTACAACATGTGCCCTCATCTATCTATTCATACAGCACTCTACTAGATCTCAACAAAGACTAATCAGTGCTTTATCACTTTCATACACCAATGGACGCACATCAGAGGCAATGAGCGGTTCAGTGTCTTGCCCAGGGACATTTCGGCATGTGGCTGGTGGAATTGAACCTCCGACCATTGCATTGGAGGACGACTGCTCTAACCACTCAGCCACAGTCACCCAGTTAAATCTGCTAATACAAACAGATTTATTACTGAGACAATATTGAAGATGACACACAGCAACTTTATTGTTGGTTTGTAAGAGGATCACCAAAGTGACTCAATTCATTAAAGTAAAAAACGCAAGGGAGATTTCTGACAAACACTGAATGCATCACTCTGTATCAGCACAGTTCTGTTCCGTCTCTTTGGTTCAGACTGACCAAATTAATTTCTTAACGCTAACCTCTGAATCTGACATGGACGCTTAACTTGTGATTTATGAACCGTTTTGAGTTGTGTTCACTTACAACGTTGTCACATTACAGACAGTCTACAGTGTCAGCGACAGCATCCATCCATCCATCCATCCATCCATCCATCCATCCATCCATCCATCCATCGTACACTTGTTCCGAAGTCGGGTCACGGGGGCAGCAGCTTGAGTAGGGAGGCCCATACATCTCTTTCCACAGCCACCTTTTCCAGCTCTTCTGGAAGGATCCCAAGATCTTCCCAGACCAACTGAGAGACAGTCTCCAGTGTGTCCCAGGTCTTCCATGCCCGAAGCACCTCCCTGCACCTCCCTAGGGGGGTGCCCAGGGAGCATCCTTACTTGATGCCCAAACCACCTCAACTGGCTCCTTTTGATGTGGAGGAGCAGTGGTTCTACTCCAAGTCTCTCCCGGATAACCAAACTGATCATCCTATCTCTAAGGAAGAGTCCAGCTACTCTGCAGAGGAAACTCATTTCAACCACCTGTATCTGCCATCTTGTTCTTTTGGTCACTACCCAGAGTTTGTGACTATAGATGAGGGTAGGAACGTAGACTGACTGGTAAACAGAGAGCTTTGCCTTACAGCTCAGCTCCCTCTTCACCACAACGGACCGGCACAGAGTCCACAATACTGCAGACCCTGCACCAATCCATCTGTCAATATCACGCTCCATTCTTCTGTCACTCATGGACAAAATTTCTAGATACTTGAACTCCTCCACTTGAGGCAGAACCTCACCCTTGAGCAGAGCACTGACAGCAGTGAATGATAACGTTTAGAATTTTTTAGCACTATTTTTTTTTATTTGTTTAACCGTTTTGTGTTAAAGCTAATTTTTTAGTTAGCAAATTAGTGGTTAGCAAAAGTAACATTTTGGTTAGCTGTGCCCACCACAACTGCTGTAACATTTTACATTTAGTAATCGTAACACTTACTAAAAAGTCAACTGCATGAACCACTGGATAGATTACATCAAAACTTTCAGAAAGTAATCATCTACATTTAAATTTACAAACTTCTAAAAACATTTAAATTTACAAACTTAATATCTTCTGGAGTCAATGCAATTCAAGATGGCTGCCTCAGCCAACTGACCATACAAAAATGACTAGAACATGACCAGTTTAACAGATTCTAAGTTTAAATTTTGTGTGGTTTTAGCTGACAGTGATTGATAGCACATAGTCCATGCACTAACGATCTTATAAGATATCATGTATCAATTTGCACAAAAGTTATAGTTTCAAAGTTTGACCAAAACGCCAGCAATGTCATAATTTGTAATCATAAAAAAAATCTAATTCTAAATCTGTCAAGAAATGTGGACAGTGATGTGCAGTCCAAGGAACACTTTGACGTTTATTCTCTGGACAGTTGACATTATGCTCATTCAGTTCTAGATCTCCTAGAGAACTGTCCCATTCAGGTTCTTCACAGCTTGACGTGTAAAATAATGAATTTACTGAAAACAAAACAAACAAAAAAACTAATGCTCTGCGCTCTGCTTGTTCAGCTCTGGAAGCTAAGACTCTGCTCGCTCGTTTATTTCTATACATAAACTGCTTTCAAACATCCCACTTATCTTATGTAACAGCATATTCTGGGGGAATACTGGAAGATTTGCGTCCACATGCAGGGGTGTTTCAAATCTATAAGAGAGCTGAGCTCTCTGCCCCCACCGGTCCAAGGGCAGTTAAAGATAAAATCATTGATGGAGCAGTGAAATGCAGGATGAGTGCTCGTCGCGGTCTCTTTCTGCCCGTTAGTGACTCACGTTTATTATATACAATGCGATATTTCCTGCATATTCATCTTGTTGTAACTGCTAAAGAACCATGACTCACCAACAGGTAGGAGTTATTGTTTTGCTAGAGCTCAGCAGATGAGGCGAGCAGACTAGGTTCTGTTCTCAAGATCTACATGCTGAATAGTAAAGATTATAAATAATATGAGGAAAAGACAAGTTGTTGGTTCATTTCTATGAATGTTTTATTGCCTGCTACTGTAAGGTGAAAGATAATGGTCTTGCCTGTGCGTGTTTTTATTTCAGGTTACCGTGTAGGGACCAATTTTACAAAAAAATCATGCATTTGTAGGAACCAGCTGCTTTTTAAGGGGACCAAAGCCAGGTCCCCATAAGGACAAGTCTCATTGGGGGTTATGGTTTAGGATTAAGACTAAGGTGCGAATTGCGGATGAGTTAGGGTTAGGGTTAGACATGTACTAGTAATGGTTAGGTTTAGGGTAAGGGTCAGGGTTAGGCTATAGAAATGAATGGAAGTCAACGCAAAGTCCCCAAAATGTACATTTACAAGAACGTGTGTATGTGTGTGTGTTACCATATTTTCTTGTGAATTATTGAACACATTTCGATAAACCAGCAAACAGTAATCATTGAATGTTTATCTACAAGGGATTCCCTTTTGGAGTCAGTCCAAGTCAAGATGGCTGCCATAGCCAACTGACCTTAAAAACACACAAAAAAAGGCTAAAACCCAATCAGTCTCACATACATTGAGCCGAGGTTTGCCATGGTAGTAGCTGAGATTCATTTACAACACCTTCTCCAAGTGCAAGATCTTTGCTTTGAACATTAGCTTACATTATTGCTGTCTGTTATTTTTGTCCATTAGCAAAGTATCACATGAACCACTGGGATTTTATAAAAATGTTCAATAAATAATTATTTGCTTTACATCTACAGCCATTCACTTTTTGGCATAAACTCACTTCAAGATGGCTGCCACAGATAATCCACTCTAGTCAACAGAAGAATGGCTACAATACACTTCACATTGATAATCTGAACTTTTAACATTTTACGATATTGCATGAGATTACACATAATGTGGTTTTCAAGGTTTGACCAAACCAAGTACTGTCATTTTCAAAATGCAACTATGTTAAAAGTAAATAAATAAAAGGAAAATAAACAAGGCGGTGGGTGACATGCATTCCTTTAACTTTACATGTGCAAACTGTGTACCTTTTGTTTTTTTAATCAACTGTGCAAATGTTTTGTTTATAACTTCCGCTTCCAGCTGGTCAAATATAATTTAGTAAAAGCACGACCTGAGTCATACCTTCTAAATAAAGGTCACTGGTCTCTAATTACCTTTGAGGTCTCCTAATGAGACCTGATCAAAGAGTGCGCATCCTCTGGTTGATTCAGAGACTCAACGTTCTTTATACTAACCCTACATAACCCCAATAACCATGGCAACCATGAAAATTAAACTTTTTTTCATTTAATTTTAATCATTACATGTGGTTCAATGGATGGAGTGATAGAAGCTGTAGGTGGCTCTTATGTTTAGCTTCTTTCTGCTTTTTGAACATGATTACTGTTCATAAAAAGTCCTAAAAATAAAGCCCAAAATGCTTCTCATTAATTTTCTGTGCACATTTGATCCTGTTCAGGGATGCTGGGAGCTGGTGCCTGTGCATCACAATGCCACACAGGGATCGCTACACCTAGGTTCAATTAAGAGTCTCCAATTAACCTAATATGAATGTTTTTGCCATGGTTTTGACAGAGTTAAGAACTACCAGATTTCAAGCAAAATTACAGTGAATACTGTGAGTCAAGTCAAGTGTTTATAAAGCACATTTAAAAACAGTAGCTGTTCCCAAAGTGCTTAACAATGAAACCAATGGCAGTAATTAAAGAAAAACCAACAAACAAAATGTAATAAAATAAAAAAGAAAAAGAAAAACTTAAAACACAAACCAGTGAAATACTAAAACATATCACACTGTGTAAAAAGCCAGAGTAAAACAGGCGTTTTTAGAAGAGATTTAAAAACAGGAAGTGAAGTGGCCTGTCTAATGTTGAGGTGCAGATTGTTCCAGAGTTTATGGACCATGACTGAAAAAGCCCGATCTCCTCTGAGCTTCAACTTGGTTTTGGTACAGCCGAAAGCAGCTGACCCGATGACCTCAGGACCCGAGAAGGAACATGCGGTTAAAGTAGGTCGGAGACATATGAGGGTTCAAGGTAATTTAGTCACTCACAGGTTTGCCGTAGTCCCTCGCTCCTTTGCGGTTTGTTTATCGTGGACTCGCTCTATCGCGGTTTATCAAAATAAGATTGGACATGACACATAATGGCTGATTGATGAATGAGCCGCACGATCGACATGTATTTTTTGTTTAAAATAAATTATTTAAAAATAAAATCTAAAATAAACTACTACTTACTACTTGTAATACGATTCCTACTTCGCAGTTTTCCACTTATCGCAGGGATTCATGGTACAGACCCCCTGCGATAAACGAGGCACTACTGTACAGGAGAATTTTTAAATCAATTCTGATACGTACAGAGAGCCACTGAAGGGAGGACAAAACTAATATGATCAAACCCACAAGTTTGTTAATAATAGCTAAGCTGCAGCATTTTGGACAAGCTGGAGACATGAAAGGGAGACCTGATTGACCCCAACATAAAACGTGTTACAGTAATCTTGTCGGTTTGTAATGAATGCATGGACTATTTTTCAAGGTCAGATCTGGTCAACACTGCAAGCTTAGCTATCTGCTTTAACTGGAAGAAGCTCTGTTGTAGAACAGAGTTAATCTGTTTAGTAAACTTAAAGTCAGAGTCCCAAACCATCTTGAGATTTGTAACAGACTGCTTAAGATATGGCTCAAGAGTGTCAAGGTTTACAGGGATAGAGACAGTGTTAGAGCTATGGCTAAACACAGTAACTTCAGTTTACTGTTTGTTGAAACTTAAAAAATCGAAGGCATCCATGCCTTAATGTCATCAAGACAGTTTAACAGAGGGTGAACTGTGCATGAGCTATTGGGTTTTAAGGACAGATAAATCAGACAATCATCAGCATAACAATGAAAGTAAAAGACCATGTTTCCTCAGGATAGATCTCAAAGGGAGCAGAAAAAATAAAAACAGAAGGGGTCCAAGAATTGAGCTCTGTGTAACATCACAGGAAAGAGGCACTTAAGCAGATAAAATTTTACCAACATTAACACATATTTTTACTAAGTGTTTTTCAAAGTTTGGGTTCTTAGACTAAAAAGATTCAAATAGAAAAACCGGGTAGGAAGAGAAATGCTCTTGGTATTTACATTTGTGGAGAGTGGAGTTGACATTAGCAGGATTACAAATGAGTATAGGTGAACCGTTTTATCTTGTAAATCAGGGGTCCCCAACCACCAGTGCCTGGCATTGGATCATTTGGTATCAGAAAGGATAAAAAAGAAAATGATTTTTTTTTCTATCTGCGTTGGTCTGCACAGTATTTATTTCCAAAATCAATCCCTTCCATTCATCCATCCTTCCATTATCTTCTGCTTGTTCTGAAGTCAGGTCGCGGGGGCAGCAGCTTAAGCGGGGAAGGCCAGACATCTCTTTCTGCAGCCACCTCTTCTAGATCTTCTGGGAGGATTCCAAGGCGTTCCCAGGCCAACCAAGAGACATAGTCTCTCCAGCGTGTCCTGGGTCTTCCCCGGGGTCTCCTCCCAGTTGGACATACCCGAAGCACCTCCCTAGGGAGGCGTCCAGGGGGCATCCTTACCAGATGCCTGAACCACCTCAACTGGCTCCTCTCGATGTGGAGGAGCAGCGGTTCTACT
>JARVLU010000103.1:31686649-31706775 GCA_031762415.1 Simpsonichthys santanae | reverse complement strand
CTCTGCTGCTTCTCTGCTGTTGCTGCACTGAAGACCAAGTCCAGGTCCAGCTAAACATTGAGCAGGAGCTGAGGGTTGCAGGATCATGTTTCAAACTCAGCTTCAAAAAGCTGTGCACTGCAAAACGTGCTCATTGTAGCTGTTCATCCTGACTTCCTCATTTTGATTTTTTTTTAAAAATCAGCACAAATTGTTTTAATCATTTTTGTTTTGTTGGTCAAAGTGTTTTATATCACACTCCTGAGTTAAAATGTTGCTGATCAATTTGAATTTATTATTATTTATTGATTGTATTTAATTTGATTGTTCAGTATCAAATGGTCAAAAATGTTTACAGTTTAACTAAAGTCATATATTTATTTATTTTATTTCAGGTAAATTGATGCACTTTAAACCTTTTTCTGTTACAGACTATAAAACAATGTTAATAATCTTTGTTGTAAGTTGATCTATATTTTTTTTCTGATTTTTAATGCTAATGAAGGTACAAAGTTATGCAGAGATATACTTACAACAATTTTATAGACAAATTATTCTATTTACAGTCACAGCGGAGAGTTGGGGGAGCGCAAAATGTTTACTTCTTCCTGGGGGTTTAGGGCTCTAAACAATGTTTCTAAACTCCAAACGCTCTAAAAGAGTTCAGAATGTAGTGAGCTCAGCTCCTGCCTCCTCTCGGCCACGCCCACTTTCCTGCAGCAGAATGGAGATCACAGAGGAGGAGGGAGGAGCTGCATGACGTTTCTTCTGCAGTGTGGGTTGCACAAAGGTGCAGCAAATGCTAAATAATTTAAAATAATTCATTTTAGATAAAAATTAATGCCGATTGTGCAGCTCATCCATGAATCAGTTGTGTGCCATGTCCAGTCTTATTTTGAAAAATCGTGACTGAGCGAGTCCACAATAAATGAACCGCGAAGTAGCGAGGGTCTACTGTTTTTCAGTAGAGCCCAAGTAATGGACATATTCATGCTTAGTTTTAATTCTGATCTTTTTTTTTTAATGTGGTTTTATGCAGTATGTGCAAAAAGGCTGCATTTATATAGAATTGTCAAATTTCTTCTTTTTTTCTTTTTGGAGACCATTATAAAATACTTTTCCATACAACCACTACTTATCTTTATCAAAACATTTTACGCTCGGATATTATCGCATCATGGAAAATTGCACGGTTCAGTATCTTGTCCAAGAACGTTTAAAAGCTCAGATGGACGACTCGTGTGTCAGCCACATTTTTCCACTAGAAAATAATTAACTTTATAAATGAATACTTGCCAATAGCTTGTCAGATCCATGTTGGATTGTCCAACAGCTTGACCAGTTTATGAACTAAACCATTTCAGCCTCTGCTGGGCAGTTTTCACTTCTTACTGTGAGGACTTGTGAAATTGATAACTTTAGTATTTCCCAAACTCTTTTCCTTGTACCAAAACTCTTGTTTTTCATTCATTTGTTCAAGCTTATTTAATCAAGGACAGCACAATAAAAATGTTATTGTTATTATTGTTATTGTTGTTATTATTATTCCACTTCTCCATCAGGCCAGGGGAGCCTTCCAGCTCCACTGAGGGGATATCAAGCAACTAATTTATTGTCCTCACAAAACTCGTTTCTATCTTCTGTGTGACGTGGGTACTCCCAATGACGCAGATGTTGGTTGCACAGCGGGGATTCCCGACCTGGTGTACAGTCGCGGCACCACCATTAAGCTGGGTTGTTGGACCTGGATGTACGTCCCCACTCAGCAGAAGCAAAACCATTAAGATGTTCTGCAGGCGCCCCATGGTATTTACCTTTTGGCAGAAGTTAGAGAAAATTACTAAATAACCATGTCCGAATAAACAAAGTTGAACTCTGTCCGTGTGTAGAGAAGTTTTCGTCGTGGTCATTTGGCTCTGACTTTGCCTGAACGGGGTGATCAGTAGCCACACCCACCACCCCCCTTTGTTTTATATGGCCTTTGTGTCTACAGATGATCGTAGGGTCTTCATGGCGAAACACCTGCCACAACAGAGCCAAATGAAACATCCAGCAGAAATAATGACAGATAAACCAAAATCACATTAAAACTAGATGTGAAGCTGGTTGGGATGTGGAACCCGACAAAACCACGTCTACTACCAGCAGCCATCTTGTTGAACTGTTTTATATTGGCCTATCTATTTTATAGATTTAATTTCTGCAAAACAAGCAGCATCCCTGAAACTCTCAGCTATACTTTGTGCTTGCTGACCATTAAGTGACTACAGTGTTTTCTACTTTAAGAAAAGCCTACCGGTATACAGTAGTCGCTCATTTATCATAGGGGATCCGTACTCTGAAACCCTGCAATAAGTGAAAAACTGCAAAGTAGGAATAGTAGTACAAGTAGTAAGTACCAGTAGTAGTTTATTTTAGTATTTACATTATATATATATAAAAGTGTTTTAAATCCTTCCCACACTCTTGCAGCATTCTAAGCAATGTTTCAAAACCCTAAACGCTCTAAAAGACACAGAATATCATGATTTCAGCTCCCTGCCTCCACTGCTCTCAGCCAACTGCAAGCGCTCTTGGCCACGCCCACTTCTCCACTCTGCACGGAGAACAGCTGAGCGGCTGCAGCAGGAAGTTTATCCTGCAGTGTGGGCTGCACAGAGGTGCAGGAGGTGCTAAATAATTTAAAACAATTTATTTTAAATAAAAATTCCATGCCGATTGTGCGGCTCATCCATCAATCATGTTCAATCTTCGATAGAGCGAGTCCGCGATAAACGAACAGCGAAGTAGCGAGAGACTTCTGTACTTATATCTTTGTTTAAACCAGTTTTTCTTTATGTGGTGAATCCTTTAACCCTGACCTTGACTTTTTATGGAATCCACTGCACTCAGATGGGCGAACGCTGCAGCGAGGTTACATAATGATGTTTTTATGTTCACCAGTTACCCCCTTCATGGAAGAATTACTAAAGCAAGTCAATGAAGTGAAGTGTGGGGCCATCGTTCAACCTGCAGATCAATGAATTTCTTCTTAGTGAGGATTGTGTGTGTGCTACAGCTCAACAGTGCGGAATGACAACACTTCATTACTGTGCTGGATGGCCCTGATATGTTGAACTTGTTTAAAAATCGAGTGGTGGATTTGCTTTGAAATCACTGAGGTGTGTCTGAAGGTCACAGGGTCAAAGTGGACCGATTATTATCGCCTGATGGCAAAGAGGTGATAATGTACATATGTGTATTTGTCTGCCTATTGCATCAGCAAAACATCTAAAAACCATGGGACAAGTTTTATTGGAAAGCAATATTTGGATGCACATCTACAGTTTATTGTGTGAATGGTTATGAAGCATTCACACTATTGTGATCCATTTTTCTTCCACACATTTTTCGGTTCAGTTCTCGTCCCGCAGTTTTCAATGATTCACATCAAAACGTTCAGCTCTTTCATGACATTCCTGCTATGTCTTTTGGTATTTGTGCAACTTTAGCTTTTTGAAATATTTAGCCTTTTCTTCCATTTTTTTTCCTCCTCATAGTAAATGGATAGTTTAAGCTTCTTTCTGTCTTTTTAGCTACTTTTCAGCTGTTTTTATTTTTTATTTTTTGGTTGCTCATTTCAGTTTTTTTTTTTAATAGAATTTCCACTTTTTGTGCTCATTTCTGCTTCTTTAAGCCTAATTCAACACATCTGTGTTCTCTCCACTTCCCTCTGCTAATTTATCGTAAGCTTCTTTGACCTTTTAGCTACTTTTCAGCAGTTTTTTTTTTGTTGCTAATTTCAGCTTTTTTTTTTTTTTTTTAAGATAATTTCCACTTTTCTGTGCTCATTTCTGCTTCTTCAAGCCTAACTGGCCAAATGAGCCAAAATAGCTCTAACTTTATCCCTTCTCAACAAGAAACAATTTTAGTTTGTAACTGACTGTAAAAGTCGATGGGCGAAATGCAATAAATTCAAGGAATGCTAGACTTTTATTATCCCAATATATTCTCGTGCTCGTTTCATGTCACATTTGAATATTTGTCCTCCTTTTTCCACTTCACATGAAATTATTTTTATATTTATTTATTTGTTTTGGTAATTCAGCCACACTTTGTGCAAAACCATTTTCCCATGACAGCACATCATTTATTGCCTTTGACAATTTCAGAGTAAAAGTTGTTGTGCAGGTTCTTTTTCGAAGACCTTTGGAGAGTGACGTCTCCAACCTGGCCCGATTTTGGAGCAAACATCTCTTTTTATATTTGGGTGCTTTTGAACTGTCTGTCTGAAAGCTCTGCCACTGCTGCAATTTCTACCAATTGAATTGCCCCCATAAGTGGTCAGAGATATTTTTATTTTCTGACGTGATTTGTTTGAGGGATTGCTTATTTGCTGCATAAACCGTTCTCGATCCACATGCTGGGTTCTACTTCAGCAATTACACATTGAACACACAAAACAACGTCTTGTAGCTCGTTCACATCAGCCCCCAGTGGTTCCAGCATTGAGTCATTTTCTCTTTTTGTCTTTTTAGCGATGGAGGAGCTGGATGGAGATGAGGTGCGAGTTTCCTCCAGAGGACGTCTGGCTGAGAGAGACATTGTTCAGGTACTCCTCATGAGTCTATGTAAGTTTGCAGGTTAGACTCAAGCACTTCTCCAGCACAGGAGATGTGTTCCCAGGGAAGGGCGGGTCATGTTTTCACACTCACAAGCACACACTGGAGACTTGTCAGCCAAGAGGAAATAAACAGGCACATATTAGTTTACTTTTGCTCACAGCTGGAACATCCATGTTTTAAAAAAAGTCAGTGGCTCATTTTAAACTGAAGGTTTTCTCACATATGCACAATCTGGAATAAGGCTACAACATAACAAAATGTGGGAACAGTGAAGCACTGTGAATACTGTGAAAATGTGAAATTGCATTTCCTGTGAAAATGCATTGCGAATGCTTATTGCTGAAGAACTTGCTGAAAAACAGCTGAAAATAGCTAAAATAATGCTTAATTGTAGCTGAAATGAAAGAACAAGCCTTAATTAGCAGAAGAAAGCAGAAAGAACAGATTTTTGTTGAAATTAGCAGAAATGAGCACAAAAATGAGGAAAATAGCTAAAAACAGCTGACATTGGCAAAATAGCTGAAAAGTAGCTGAAAATGAAAGAAGCTTAACCTACAAAAAGGAAGTGAAAAGAGCTGAAATTAGCTAAAAAAAAGTGAAATTAGCTTTAAAGGTTAAATTAGAATAAAACAGCGAAATAGTAGCTGCAATAGCAGAAAAAAATCTGAAACAATCAGAAAAAAGATGAAAGGAGCATAACAAGCTGAAGTTACAATAAATGCATTAATTTGGTTGAAAGTAGCAAAAATTACCATGAAAAACTTGAATTTATCTGAAAACAGCTGAAATCAGCTAAGAAATGCTTAAAAAGGTAGCTGAAATGTGAAACAAGCTTAAATTAGCAGAAGAAAGCAGAAAGGACATGTCTGCCCACTTTTTCTGCAAGAAGCAGAAATAGGCACAAAGAAGTGGAAATTATCTGGGAAAAGCTGAAATTAGAAAGAACAGCTGAAAAGCAGCTAAAACGTCAGAAATAAGCTTTATTTAGCTGAAGAAAGTGGAAAGTGTTTGCAGAATTAGGCTGCAAAAAGTTGAAATGAGTGTAAAAAATGTGGAATTTGCTGAAAAAGCTCAAATTAGCATAAAACAGTTAAGTAGTAGCTGAAATAGCAGAAAAGGCTGAAATTTGCAGAAATAATCTGAAAGGAGCACAAAAGCTGAAAAATAGCTGAAATGAGCTGAAAGATCAGCAGCATGGATAGTCAGCAGCACTTATCAACAATCAAGTGGCATTAAAGTGATTTCTTTCCCCCACCATGATAATCCTGATGAGTCTAACAGCTTCAGGGTAGAAGCTGTACCTCAGTCCAGTGGAAAGAAGCTGAACCAGAACAAAATGTGAAAGGAGCAGTAAAAGGCTTTAAACAGATACATATGTGAAGGATGTAAAATAATCTCATTTAATTTTCTATGAGGAAAAAATAGCAGAAAATGTCATATTATATGCACTTATATACAAGCGTGGCCTATACATGTGCACTTTTTGGGGTGTGGCTTATATTCTGGTGCGCTCAACAGTACGAAAATTATGGCAAGTCTGACAAATGGCTACTATGACATGTAACACTTCTGGATTCAGGCCTACAGGTCACTTTTGTTAACGCTGCTAACACTTTGAGCAATAGAAGTCAGTGTAAATAATCATACAGTAAGTGTAAAGTTGACAGTGTTGTAAAGGTGTAAAGAACAGCTTTATCTTGAACCCAAATGGCATGGTGTGCCAAAAGGATTGGTGAATCGGGGCCTTTTCTGCAGAAATGAGAGCATTCTGTCCTCCTGGATGTGAACTCTGTTGTGCCAAACTTGTCAATCAAGAAGCAATCTACAAATAGTACGATTTTCATTACTTATAACTTTTACATAGAAACCCACATCAAATTGATTGAACTATCCCTTTAACTGTTAAAACTTTTCCATAGAGCCCTACTTTAGAGGATCTGAATGGTCCCTTTAAAGCAGCTACAGATCTACCTGGTTCTTCTCTCTAGCAAATCCATCTATCGTTATCTAGTTTTCTTTATTATGTGAATGTTTGTTACAAAATGCATAGTTTTTGTTTTATCTGGGAAAAACAAAAGAAAAATAAAAGTATCATGTTTTGGACTGTGTCATTAGCTGTGGGGATTGTGGTTTTCTTTTTTGTTATTGTGGGGATGCTTATGGCGCGTTCACACTATCATGATCCATTGCTTTTTGAAATATTTAGCATATTCTGCTATTTCTTTTTCTCATAGGACATGAATTGAACTCATTTTACATCCTCCTAATCTTTAGATTTTTTTCCTACAACATTTTGCTGCTCTTTTCAAATTATGTTCCAGTTCAGCTTCTTTCAGATTCCTTGTGCAAAAACAAACCATTTTTCAGCTATTTTCAGCTAATTTCAGCTGTTTTGTGCTCTTTTCAGATTCTGTCTGCTAACTACTGGTAAAACGTTTGGCTTCTTCCAACTTATTTCTGCTAATTTCAGCTTGCTATGCTCCTTTCAGTTTATTTCTGCTAGTTTCAGCTTTTTCTGTTATTTCAGCTACTACAGTATAGAGTTGTTTTTATGCTAATTTTAAAAAAAATTCAGCTAATTCCATATTTTTAGCACTCCTGTCAACTTTTTTTCAACCTAATTCAGCAAAAATGCACTCTCTCCACTTCCTTCTGGTAATCTAAACTTATTTCTGAATTTTCAGCTACTTTTCAGTTTGTCTGGTCTTTTTTTTTTTTTTTTCGCACTGCATTTCCGGAGAAAATGAAATTTCTCTAGTTTATGTAAAGATTGTTCCAAATTCCATGTATCATCCAACAACAGAAAAACATGCGCTTTGATTATGGCTCTCTTGACTCATAATGCATTGTACATACAAATATTTGGATAAACACCTAAAAATACATTTACAATCAAAAAGTAGAAACTGTTTTTTTTTTTTATGTGACTGTAAAAAAAGGCTCTAAAATCATTAAAAATATTGCTTCAGTGTGTTTCCACAAGACAACACTTCTCCCATTATCAGTTCTGTGCCCAGCTCAGAAAACAGACTTTTGCTCTATAGTAGTAAATTTTACTGAGGGCCAATCAGTAACTACATCTGGCAGCACTTGTTTTAGAGAACGTTTTAGAGACATGAGAACATAAACAGGAAGAAAATGCAATGGTCTCTGATAACGATCAAGCGTTTAATATTTAGATGGAAGTGGGGAAGACTTTTCTGTCAGCTTTCAGCGACTAGAGTACGTTGATAAATGAGCTCTTGTAATGATAAATGTTTCACGTACTGAGAGGAGGGAAATTAGGATTTTATATATATTGTGAACTATAACATCATCCAACCTACCCTGGATGTTTATTGTCAGAACAAATATTCAGTTTTTAATTTGACACTAATGTCATAGTCATTGTAAAGCCTATTCTGTATACCCCTTCACATGAAGATCTGTTTGATCTCTAACAAAAAGCAGCACTGGTCCCACAACAGGTTAATACTTACTCAGAACATGCATTTCTGTTAAGCTCTATCGATTTAGGTATTGTATTGTCACAGTCCTGTCCATTAATTCTGTTTATTTAACAGAGATAATCACATTTAATCCTTTGATTGTGTTTAACCCTGGGGTGGGATTTCAAACAGGATGTTTACACAGAAAAGAATGCAATCACTCCACGTGTCACGCTTCTTTATTATTCATTTAGTTTGATCACTGCTTTTGTTGCAGCGTCACTGACTTTGGCCTAAACTGATGAAATTATGCCATGTCTTAAACTGGAGATGTATACTGAATGTAAAGATGTGTGAGTTCTGTTTATTAGCTTGTTTTCTTGAAAGCAGACAATGTAAACAACATAATTAAGCATTTTAATAGTTATGATTGTCTTTTATTGAGAGCTAAGTGATTGGTTTCAGTATGGATAATTAAATTTATAACACTTTCAGACGCGTCTCGATTCCCGCACAAGATAATGATGTATGTAAAACTTTAGTTCTGCTCCAACCAACAGAACAGCCAAACAAAAGTGACACAAAATTAAATGTCCTTCTTCCCTTGAAAGAATGTTCACCACCCACCACGTTTCATGCCAGAGTTTTAAATTAAGATCATCTTGTGATGAAATGTGAGTAAGTTTTTGACACTGTGGATCATGACATCTTATGCCATAAACTCTCAGATTTTGGTTTCTCAGATCACACTACCCATCAGTTGTTTTTTTTATTTTTTTATTTTTTTTTTTTTATTGTCTCTCAGGCCAAAAGCAATGTGTTCAACACAGTGGTACTTCTAGTTATTTAACTGTCAATAATGGTGTACCACAAGGCTCAGTCTTAGGACCCACTCTCTTTACAATCTACATAAGTAATATAGGTCAGAACATTACTGATGCATCCTTGCATTTCTATGCTGACGATACAATTGTTTATTGTCAAGCTAAAACTGTTGCTAAGGTTATTTACAGTCTGCATTCAACATCATCCAGATTTGTTCCATCTGGTGCTAAATGCTGACAAAACCAAATGGATGTTGTTTTATTATAACAGAAAGTTGATACCATCAATCCTTCCTCCTATCTTATCTACAAATGTTTCTATTGCGTTTGTGGATTCTTTCTGTTCCGTGCCCTGAGACGGCTTCTGTTGTGACTCGGCACTATATACATAAACTGAATTGAATTGAACTGAATTACAAATACTTGGGAATCTTGGTCGATGCACATCTCTCTTTTACGCCGCATGTCGAAAACTTGATAAAGAAGCTGAAATTAAAATTGGGTTTCTTTTTCCAACATAGATCTTGCTTAACTCTGAATGCTAGGAAACACCTCGGAGCTGCTACTTTCCTTTCGGCCATTGACCATGGAAACATTCTATATGAATGATCCTGCAAGCACCCTGAAGATGTTGGATGCCATTTACCATGGCAGACTATAAAATTCATAACTGGCTGTCACTGCACTCTGTACTTTTCAGTCAGTTGGTCATCATTAACTTTACGCAGACTCTCTGGTACATTTTCATCTTTAAATCACTCCTTGGTCTGTTGCCGTCATACATCTCCTCCTTCATGTCACGTCATCAGTGCAGCTACAGCGTGCGCTCTCAGGACATCATTACCTGCAGCATCCCCTCCGTGCGCACTGTACTCGGCAACAAGGCCTTTCCTTACTCTGCTCCTGTTTCCTGGAACACCTTACAAAAGATCTGAAGTTGTCAACCTTGACCTCTCTAAGGGATTTTAAAACAATTGTTGTTCAGTCAGCACAGACATGTTTCTCTTTTTAGTATTTTACCTTGTTTCATAATATATATTCATTTTATTTTGTTTTATAGCACTACTTTTATTTACTTTTCATTTTATATGCATTTCATGGCTGTTTATTATCTTTGGTTTTGTCTAAAATAGGTCTCTTGAAAATGAGTCCTCTTGACTCCATGAGACTAACCTGTTTAAATAAAGGTTGAATGAACAAATGGATGGATGAAGGAATGCAGCAGTTTTGGTCAAACTTTCATGTGATTTTGCAAAATCATTTGGAGCTCAAACGGTGTGTTGTAAATGACTCTCAGCTGCTACCAGAACAAATCTTATCTCAATATCTGTACATTTGACCAGGTTATAGCCACTTTTCTGTTTGATGTGGTCAGTTAGCTGTGGCAGTTATCTTGAATTGGTTCGACTTGAAAAGTTAATTAGTTGTTGATGTGCATCCAATAATTAGTTTGTGTGAGGTTCATTAAAACCCATACAGTGGTTCATGAGAAATTTTGCTAACATGACAGAGAAATGAGTAAAATATTGTCTGCCTTTCCACTTATTTTGATGGGTGATTAAAAAAACAGAAAACTGAATCTATTCCCTCTCAAAGGTAGAATGCTCCAGAACTGGAAGCACTGATTGACAGAAGAAAGTATTAGTACTGTGATACGTGTCTTTAAAACTGCTTACAAGTATTTTTACGTGGCTGTTTGTAGATATTAGTCTTGAAAGGTCAGTTTGATGCTGGCAGCTCAACAGCAAACTGAAATCACAGATTTAAGAGATTCTTTAGCAGGTTTGTGCATCTTCTTGATCATTCGTTGATAATATTTTTAAGCAGGTTTTAGTTCTGATTGATTGATTGATGATGGATGTTTTAACGTTATGCACTTTAAAGAGAAACAGATTACTGTAAGGAGTTTTTGCTCTAAATCTGAAGATGAAAGGCAACAAGACATTTAAAAATGAACAAAAACTTCTCGTCGCTGTTTGAAGCTACATTAGCTCCTGCTAGCATAAAATTCAAGCAATCACCAAGTGAACTGCAGGGGGTTGATTTGAATTTTAAATAAAAGGTGGCAAGTTTTGACAAGGAAGAACACCTCACACACACACAAAAAGAAATTTTCACTGATTCAGTGGCATCATGGGTGCAAAGTCTGACAGGTTTTAAGGACAATGTAGTTCTATTTTCTTTGTTATTGCTAAATACTCTGATGCATGCTCAATAATCCAGGTTAAAAAAAAAATCTTAAAAAGCTAAGTCTGGTCCTCTGGACATTCAAAAAACAAAACAAAACAAATGTCCAGAGGACCAGACTTAGCTTTTTTGGATATTATTTTAGATACAGTACTGGGTTTCTTTTTATATTTTTTTAGATATTATTGCTAAAGTTTCTAATGTGTCTGATCCAAGTCTGTCAAATATACCAAATACAGTTTTATCACTGCTGCAGAAAGTGGTAGATGGTAACATTTTTTGCCCATGTGTTTGTGTTCATAGATGGATTTTAGTGAAATAATCATTAAATAGACATCTGCAACTGATTAACAATTGGAATCAACCCAAGTCATGATTGCACCACAACCAATCCATCTTAGCCAACACAAAATTGGCTAAACTTCCATGAGTTTTACAGATATTGGGCTAAAGTTGGTGTGGTAGTAGCTGAGAGTTGTTCGTTCATTCAGCCTTTATTTATACAGGTTAGTCTCATTGAGACAACACATACTCTGAGCTCTAATAGATTTAGCAGGATTGTATTAGACCAAGCATAATGTCATTTATGAAGTTTGATCAACTGTGTTTTGAAAAACAGTGGACGACATCCATCCATTCATCCATCCATCCATCCATCCATCCATCCATCCATCCATCCATCCATCCGATATCTTCCATTTATTCCGAAGTTGGGTCACAGGGCCAGCAGCTTGAGCAGGGAGGCCCAGACATCTTTTTCCACAGCCACCTCTTCCAGCTTTTTTGAGAGGATTTCAATATGTTTCCATGGCAACTGAGCAACGTATAGTCTCTCCAGCGTGTCCTGGGTCTTCCCCGGGGTCTCCTCCCATTTGGACATGCCAGAAGCACCTCCCTAAGGAGGTGCCACAGGAGCATCCTTACCAGATGTCTAAACCACCTCAACTGGCTCCTTTCGATGTGGAGGAGCAGCGGTTCTACTCCGAGTCTCTCCTGGAAAATTGAACTTCTCACCATATCTCTCAGGGAGAGTCCAGCTACCCTGCAGAGGAAACTCCTTTCAACCGCCTGTATCTGTGATCTCGTTCTTTCAGTCACTACCCAGAGTTCGTGACCATAGGTGAAGGTAGGAACATAGACCGACCAGTAAACAGAGAGCTTTGCCTTATAGCTCAGCTCCCTCTTCACCACAACAGACCGGCACAGAGTCCGCAATACTGCAGATGCTGCACCAATCTGTCAATCTCGTGCCCCATTCTTCCCTCGCTCAAGAACTCAATCCTGACCCTGGCTTACCAAAGGCTGGTTGACATTCAATCATTCAAATATTTTAAATGAAGAATACTAAAGACAGTTTAAAAAATGTTTATAATATATAATGTATATAATTAATCTTTATTAAACTGTTTTTTGTCAGAGCTGTTTTTGTCACCATACACCCAGCCACTGCAAGCACAGCTGCTGCTCAACCAGAAATCACCATCACTTGAGCATTAATGTATTTGATGATTTCACCAGGCCTTTGCCAAATTGTTTTTGCATTGTTGGTTATAAAAGGCAGACGTTTTGCAAGCGTGGCACCAAAATAGGACTTTTTAGGGTAGAATTTCCCAGTTGTCGTTGTACGTTTTGTGCACAAGTTGTTGCTGTCTGTTGCAATCAATTTATCAATTATTCAAACATTATTCCCCATTTTTCAACAAAGAACAACAGAAAAATAGAATGAACTAGAAATCAGCCCATCTCTAGATTAAAATATGCATAGTGGTATAATCAGGACAGCACTCTCCTGTTTTAGTGTGGCACACCATGGGACATTGAAATATGCAGATGAAATCATTATTTCAACAAAGCTGCTATGATGAGAGCGTTTCTGTGTGGATTAACAAGGAGAAGGGCAGAGTTTTCCTTCATCCTCCCAGTTGTCCTTAATTAAGTCTTTGGAGGCAACAGCGGCTTCACGATCCATCACAAATGCAGCGAAAACACACCTTTCTTCCTTGGTATCATTATTTAACATCTCTGCTTACTGTCAGACACCAGGTGCCCTTTTCACCTGCACACTTTACACAATGCAAGATGTTTTTAAGAGAGGAAAAAAGTTGGGAAAATATTGATGAATGTTAAAATAGTAATACAAAACTAGAAAGTTCCTGGAGAAACTTTGATGGAGACTGCTACGCTGCTAAAAATTTAGATTTGATTTGACAGTAGTTTGGGGTTTGCTCTCAGCTACCACTATACACAATTACAGCTAAATAGCTCTGGAAATGGCTATCATGTTTTTTCCCTTTTAGATAAGATGGCCATCTTGGATTTTTGATTTGGATTCAGTATGTGATGGGGAACATTCTCAGCTATAACTTTGCCAAATTTCAGCTCTATATGTCTAAAAATAGCTGATTTAAAAGTAGCTTTGGTGGCCATCTTGAATTTTTAGATTTTTAATTTATTATTTAATGGGCATTTCTCTCGGCTTCCAACACCAAATATCAGCTTAATGTCTAAAAATTGCTGATTTATAGTATTTTTTTTTCTTTTTAGCTCAGGCGGCCATCTTGCCTTTTGATTTGCAGTCAGTATCTATTAGGGATTGTTGTTGGCTAACCAACACAGCAAATTTCAGCTGAATATCTCTAAACACTGTTATCATATTTTTCCCTTTTAGCTAGGTCCAAAAAGATAAAAGGTGAAGTGGCAAGGTTTTTTATTTATTTTTTTTTTTTATACCCACATCTGTGCCTGCATTAATTTGTCCATACTGTTAGCAAAATATATGAATCATTGAATGAATTTTAATTATCCTTTCAGCATGTAGTCATTGATAGTTCATCTAGAACTAATGAACCTTTAGAGCAAAACTGATTCAAGATGGCCGCTGCAGCACATGCTTTGTCAGTTTTACAGATGTTGTGGTAGTGGCTGAAACTGATCCCCATCAGTTATTAAACCTCACCTATAGAAGGTAATGGGTGACATGTGCAGTACTCTTACAAGGAATACTAGGAATACCTCACTAATTTTAATAATTTTTTTACAACGATTAATTTTTTTTTAAATAAAGAAAAATTTTCAACTTTAAATATAATTTTGGGCTAATATAATCTTATGTATTAAAGTTGAACTTATAATAAATTAGAGACATTTTATTTTCTGCGAAAATGCAATGTGAATGCTTATTGCAGAAGAACAAAAACAGCTGAAATTACTTGAAAAACATATTGAAATGTAGCTGAAATGAAATAACAAGCCTAAACAGGCAGAAGAAAACAGAAAGAACACATATTTGCTGAAAATGTAAATAAGCAGAAATGAGCACAAATATCACAAAAAACGAACGTAACAGAAAACAGCTGGAATCAGAAAAAAAAAAAAAAGCTAAAATGTTAGCTGGAAATGTTGAACAAGTTTAAATTAGCAGAAGAAAGCAGAAAGATGTTTGCCCATTTAGGCTTAAAAATGCAGGAATGAGCACAACAAAGTGGAAATTATCTGAAAAAGGCAGAAGTTTGCTAAAAACTGGTGAAAAGTAGCTAAAATAACAGAAAGAAGCTTAAATTACCAGAAGTGGAGAGCACATTTTTGCTGAATTAGGGTGGAAAAAAGTTGAAATTAGTACAACATATGTGGAATTAACTGAAAAACTTAATTTAACATAAAAACAGGTAAATAGTTGAAATAGCAGAAAATGCTGAAACTTGCAAAAACAAGCTGAAAGGAGCCTAACAAGTTGAAATTAGCAGAAGGACATTTTGAAGAAGCACAAAAATATTATTGCTAGCAAACAAATCTGAACGAAGCACAGAACAACTAAAGAAAATGGCTGAAATTAGCTGAAAGTAGCTGAAAATGTGTGTAAATTTGAACAAGCAAGCTGAAAGAAGCTGGGCCAGAACAAAATGTGAAAGGAGCAAAAAGTTTGGAAACAGGTCTAAAGATATGAAGGATGTAAAATTAGCTCATTCATTTTCTGAGAAAAAGAAAAAGTGAAAATAAAGGCTAAATATTTCAGAAAGCTAAAGTTGCACCAATACCAAAAGACATAGAAGGATTGTCCTGAAAAAGCTGAATGTTTTATTGATGATTTGTTGAAATAGCACAAAAAAATGTTGAACGATGCCGAAAAATGTACGGAAGAAAAATGGATGACAATAGAGTTTATTCATAAACATTCTCACAATGAAACTGTTCATCACAAACACGTCTGCTGAGAAACAATGTGGCCTTTGATCAGATCCTGCTGATCACACCTGGTGTACATTACACACACAGCTAATTATTGTTTTGTTTCTTCTCTGCCTTAGTTTGTGCCGTTCAGAGACTACATAGACAGATCTGGTAACCAGGTCCTCAGCATGGCCCGATTGGCTAAAGATGTCCTCGCTGAAATTCCTGACCAGTTGCTGTCTTTTATGAAGAGCCGAGGGATTGAACCACGACCGTCCATGTCCTCCTCCCCTCTACCAGCACTGCACCGGCACATCTGACCTCTGACATATCTCTTTACCCTGTCCCTGTTAAACAAATCAACCAGCTCACTTACAGTTGTGTGTCACTTTAAAAGAAAACAAAAAGAGCAACATGTGGCTTGTTCCTCTTTCATCCCTGGTAGGGTTCAACAAACACAAATCATCCCCACAGCAGGTACTCACCTGCTGTAACTCATCTTTTCCTCTTACTATTGTTACTTTTTGAAGACTGTATGAAAAGATGGTGAGGACGACCCATGACCCTGCCCTGCAAGCTGACATTTAAACATTTTGAGATGACTTTTTAACATTTCTTAACTAGTTCCTCAACGGGAATTCACCAGACATGCTTTAAAGAAAAGGTCTGTACAATTACCCTCAACCAGTTTTGACATTTGTCACCATTTGTCCAATTACAGACACAGATAAATTTGTTGGTACCCTTACAGCTCATTAAAACAATGCTTCACTTCTAGATACAAGGGATTCAGTTAAAATCGGTCTTATATTGTATAACTTTAAGCTTTTAGTATGTGACAGAGTTTAAAAAAGGGGGAAAGATATAACCTGGAGACAGATTTCTTGTTGCCCTTAAACAAATGATCATTTTTCTTGCATTTTAGTCATGTTTCTGACTGCTTGACCTTAGTTAGTATCACAAGTGCCTTCAAGTTTTTCATTACCATTGGGTGTATTTAAAGTTAGTTTGTATCTGACGCATTGAAGATGAAGCAAAAAAAAGCAGACTGCGAGTTGTCAGAGGAGCTTAGATAGAAGATATCAGACATCCATGTTAAAGGTAAAGGCTACACAACCACCTGCAAGCTGTAAACATCTGCCTGTACTGTTAAAAAGCATAAGGTGCATGTAGGGCTGGACAATAATTTGACATCGATATATATCACGATATGCCGGGTACTTTCATTCAGTAATGGTGATATGGGTTTTAAGCACATTTTCGCTACTTTGTATATATTACGCTATGATTACAGCGTTTCACTGACATTTCGTTTTCTGTTCGGGTTGAGGCGGCCGTTTCAAAGTGCGTGGTGACGTACACCACATGCAGAGTGGAGTGCAGAAGGAGTCAGCGGTAGCAGGCTAGGCTAGGCTAAGCTCCACTGCGCGGTAAGTTTCCACTTCAAAATGAATGCCCACGACCGTCAGAATGTGACTGAACAAGCTTTCACAAGCGAAGAGGAAGCAGATGACGTAACTGATGAGAGGAAAGACTATTTCGGCGGTGTGGAAGTGGTTCGGCTATCTGAGATCCGATAAACTGCAGGTTTCAGTGTGCTTCAAAATGTGCCGCAGACGTTTGCTGCATGAGTTATAGTTGTGTTGTTGTTTAAAGTTAAATCTATTCATATTGACAAAGTTGAGAGGGTTTTTTTTGTTTTGTTTTGTTTTGTTTATTTGACCGTGATTTCAAATTTCTTTGAAGGCTAAATACAAAAAAAAAAAAAAAAGAACATGAGGCTTTGATATTGTTTAGATCGACATCGGAATTATATCGTTTATCAACTGTAAATTGAGAAATATATCGTGATAAAAGTTTTGGCCATATCGTCCAGCCCTGTAGCCAACCTCCCAAAACCTGGACGCAAGAGGAAATGCAACCCCAGGTTGATCATACTGAAAGCTAAAAGCCAAGAAAACATCCAAAACTATTCAAGCTGAACTTCAAGGTCAAAATTGACGCCTAAATGTACTGTACTCACAACTTTATTATTTTGACTAAATTTAGCTTTGATGTTTTTAGACAGTTTGAATGTGTTTTGAACTCAATAATGTCCCGTGCAATATGAACTCTGTGATTTTAGACATCCATGGTAAAGGTAAAGGCTACAAGGCCTCTAGTCTCATTAATTGTGTGCTTCTTTAGGGGTTATGGAGGAAGGGTACAGACAAATTTATTTGCGTCTCTAAGTGAATGACCCTGAAACTGAATTAATTGAAACTCGTTAATGAGCAAGGCATCTCAAACATGTCTCTGGTGGCACAACATTTAAATCTTACTTTGTCACCTTGTATAATTTATTCTCCCAGATAATGTCTTTAAAAGGACTCATCGCAGCGCCACGAAGACTGGCCAGAAAAATTAATTAAGTCGGAAACAAAATCTGCACGCCTTGTTTTTCTACGTTGATGGTTTAATTATTGAGTAAGAGCAATTTGTGAATGGCTGTCAACCACCATGTGCGTTTGTTTACTTTTGGAAACAGCCGAAGTGACTGAAAATGGGTCAAACATGGTGGCACTCATGAAAGAACTGTTTCAGATGGAAAAGTCAGACATTTTTATTGTGTGATGTGTCATGTGATGTATATGTGTATGTATTTATGGTCAGATGTGTTGAGTAAAGTTATGCAGTGAAAACGTTTGTTTACATTGAGTGTGGACCTGCGTTTCAGAACTGAATATCAATGTATCTGGAAAAAACTACTGGATGTAATTCATTCAGACTTCACTGTCTGATGCAGTAACTTAATTTAACGGTTAGTAATGAGTTCATTTCAACCCATCCACAGTTGTTCTTTTAAAAGTACCATTTCTAACATGGGCAGATGTAGCGCTCATGATCAGGTCACATGTTCTCAGATCAGAACCAGACACACACACACACACACCTCTGTCTGCAGAGCCACACCCCACCCCTGCCCAGCATGGGGGACGAGGCTGGGTGCAGACACCCCCAGCCCCCCTGCTGCCAGAGAAATGCCAGTGTCTCTAGCTGCCCTGCAGAGAGGAGAAAAAGGGAGGGGAGAAGGAAGGGAACGAGCCTGGGGGAGGGCGTAAAGGGAAGAAAGGTGAGGCAGGGCAGAAGAGTGGAGAAAGGAGACGGATGCAGGAAGATTTGTTTTATTTGATGCTGGAAGAGGCATCGGAGCAAACGTGGCAACGTAGAGTTTAGTGCTGTTTGTAGAATAGATCGAGAAGTCGTATGCATATTTTTAGTCTAAATTAATCCAAACGAGGGATTAATGCACATTCTATGAAAAGCAATATAAGTGACTCCCAGTGTAATGTTTGCCCTATGCATGTACCTTCCTCTCCCCTTGCATTTCTTGACATTTTGTTTCCAGCCTGGGCTGGAGCTGCGTAGGGAAAGGCCTCCACCTAGTGTTTACCCTTTGTATTATTGGGTATATTTATTATGCATGACTACTGTGCTTTCCTATACTCTCTTTAACAGTACATGTGCATGACCACATTCTGGAAAAGTGAACATCTAAACATAAGAAGATGAATCAAGGCAAAAAAAAAAACTACATACAACTACAAGGACCTAGATACTTTTATGTGAATTGTGTTGCTTTTTTAAGTTGGTTTAGTGTTTTATGTGATGTGGATTGACTTTTTTCCAAACTTGTTTTATGTTTTGTTTTTTGTTTTTTTTGCATGTTGAAGATTTTATCCACTACAGTGTTACAGTAAATCCCCCCTACTTTAAAAAAAGAGATAAATGTATATCTCAATATGCATTTCTCCCCCTCTGTCATTGTATATTTTCATGTTTCTGCTCTGTGACTTGCAGAATCTGATGAACCAACTTGTATTTTTGATATTTTGAACAAGTGATGAAATTCAAATGTAGACACTAACTGAATCAGAGAGATGTCTGCAGATGCTCAAAGCCCTGCTGTGTTTTCTGTCTAACTTTTAACTGTATAAAAGAATAAATGAAGCTGTACATGAAGTCGTTGTAAATACATCACGTTGTGTGATAAAACAAATGTATTTCTCTCATTCGCTCATAGAGATTAAAAAGCAGTTTATGTTGGTGTTTCTAATAACATGTTTATTAATTGTTCAGGTTTTTAAGAATGTCCAATAAGAAGAATGTAGAAGTTAGGAAAAACTGTTTTCACAAATATATTGCTGTTTCAATATGAAGTTGAAATATATGTGTGAGTACTCATATTTCATAAAGTTGAACTTATCAAGCAGAAACAAGGCCCAGAACGGAGTTATAACTCAGAGCAATTCATCACCGACGTCTGGATCTGCTTGATCTTTTGTTGAAAATACCTGCTGACAGTAAGCTGTGATATATAGACGTGTTTTCACCAAATGTATAAGTTCCATGTGTCCAGTTTTTATGAAACAACTTTAGCTTTTATCCATCTGTCCCTGTTAGAAAAAAGAATTGCACCATCTGTCATTGTACTACTGCTCCAAAGCAGGAATAAAATGTTTCTCTGCAGGAAAAGGTGCGGCTCTTTTGTAACTTTTTAATGTTTTTTTTTTTTTTAACGTTAAACAAATACAGTAGAAATTCTAGTTATGAATTTTATCTGCACTAAAAGACATGTAGTCAAGTCAAATTTATTTGTAAAGCACGTTTGAAACAGGAACTTTTACCAAAGTGCATTAACAAAAAAACAGACATACATGGGGAGACTAAGCTGCAGCCATTTGAGCAGTGCCACCTTTTTAGATAAGTGACAACATAAGGAAAGAGGAGATCAGAGACAACCTCAGCATAAACAGCAACATAAATAAACATAAGACATATACAGTATTTATGTGTAGGGGAGAACAAAAGCAGTGAGTAGTCCATGGACACTCCAGAAAGTTCCAAAGTTCTGATAAGATGGTACAGTGTCTATCAGCATCATGGTTCTGATAAGG
>JARVLU010000103.1:31671303-31686549 GCA_031762415.1 Simpsonichthys santanae | reverse complement strand
CCAGAAAGTTCCAAAGTTCTGATAAGATGGTACAGTGTCTATCAGCATCATGGTTCTGATAAGGCCACAGATGTCCTCGGGATGGTGGGGCAGGCATAAACTTCTAGTTTATATATCCTCCAGGAGAAATTTGAGATAAGTTGGTCTGTCCAAGGCCAACGGGGAGGCCAAATTCAGATCATCAACAATTGTTTGGGCTGCCAGACTCTGTTTTCTGTCTGCCTTCAAGTTCTGTTGTTACACTCAATAGCGAATCCAGACAGCCAGTTTTATGGACATTCCGCCCGGTCCATGCTCAATGATCTTTCTCCAAGATTGAATCCTTCTTTCTGGCTAGTTCCAGGAGTCACAAGTGGCCTACGGATCTCAGAAATTGTGTTGCGATTGGGCTCTTTAAGCATACGAGTCTGAGCGCTCGAGGCATGAATGAATCCTTCACGTAAGGCTGGCAGCTTTACCATGGCCAAAACTGCTGCCGACGTCGTCCTAATTTATCAATATCCTGATCTTCCAATTCCAAAAAGCATAAACCCTGTTGTAAATCCAATAATGTACACATCTTCTACGTCCTTCACAGAACAGATGGGCACATCATCTTCCACTCTCCCCAGGAATCAATGACATACCAGCTGCGTGGGTCTGTTCAGGGCATGGGGGCTCTCCAGCTCTCTGTCATCTGGTGGAAAAAAATGTATCAACTGCATTGAGGGACCATATATATATTTCTTATATGCAAAACATGTGTATTTTTAAACAAAAAATACAACAAAACCTACAAAAAAGAACACTTATTGGCATTTTCTGCAAAAAGTAATGTGAATGCTGCGTGCTGAATGATTTTGATCAAATTTGCTGAAGAAGGTGAATTATCAAAGTAAAAACAACTTGGAAAAAAAAAAAGCTTAAATTAGTACAGCAGATAAATCTAAGGTGGGAAAACAGAAGATGAAAAAAAGGTCAAACTTGTGGAACAAACTAAAAGCTACTGTAGAGTTCAGTAGAGCCAAAAATGTATCAAGAATTTTGAATTCTTTGTTTTTTCCTATAAGAAAAAAATAAATAAAATAAAGGTATTTCAAAATGTGTAAAAAATAAAAATACATACATAACGGCTGTAATATACTGATCCAGCTGATTGTTACAATAAATGGTTGGAATGGTGGAAATTATGCCCACGTTAATGAAGATGTTATAAACTGGAAGTGAATGTTCAACTTAATAAATGTACACAACACAACAACAACAGTATGAGGCGCCCCGCCTGTAACAAAGCAGGAAGTGGCCACAGGTACGTATAGGTGCAGGAAAGTCAGGCAGTTTATACATGGAGGGAATTGTGTAATTTAGCAAAATGAACATAGTTTGTCTGTTTGGAGGTTCTACTGTAGTGTCCAGAAACGTTTCACAATTTGAATAAGTTTCTTTCAGCGGCTCGATTCTTCAGGGGTTGCCAGAGAAAGCAAACTTATGAAAGGTTTGGCAGTTTGTTTTATACCAGATGCAGATGCCCTTCCTGATGCAATCTGAGCTTGAACCTGCAACCTTAAGATTACAGGACCGTGGCACTGACCACTACACTTAATCTTAATGTGAATGCTGTTTTTACTGTGGTTTAATATCAACGCGGGGGGTTTATTTACAACATGTGCAAAGGGACATTAAATTATTTTATACAGTATTCGTGCTTCACAGAACAAGTCTTTAAAAATTCTGCAACAGCATCACATCCGTGGAAATATTGTGGACAGACCCATCAGAGACGAAGAAGATACTTTTTTTGTGTGTTTCGCTACTCAAACCAACAACAAAGACATGCAGATATATTAGAAGCTGCTCAAGATGACAACAAAATGACGCAAAATGACTGGAAAGAGTCGCACATTGAGTACAAAGGCTTGCTAAAACACAACAAAGAGATGCCAAACAGCAAATGCAAAGATCTGAGATGACCACAGTGACACTCAAAATAACCACATAGAGAAATATGAGCACGGATTAAAAAAAAAAAAAGCTAAATACTGTATTCAGCCTAAAAGAAAACATAAATGTGACTTTTTTTTCCAAGTGGTGTAGAAACAGATGGGGACTCATATCAGCAAGTTAGTTAAAACTTCAACAACCCACTTGTTTTAAGTAGATTTTTAGACAGAACTGTAATTTATTTTACACCATATGGCTGCTTTTTATCAAAAGAACCTCACAAAGAGTTTTGACATAAAACAAGATAATGCAATATGCCATAATTAGAAAACGATTTAGTGTGAAAAAAACATATTTGGGGGTAAATAAAGGACCTTTATTTTATTTATTTTTTCACCTGCTGCCAAGAGGCAAAAGGAAAACGCACATTTTTGCCCGTGTTTGTATGTGCATATGGTCATGTGTCTCACACATATCGTTTCTATACATCGTGGCGCATACAAGTTTGAGAATCCTTTAGAAATGTCTGTATTTCTGCATAAATGTGGCCTCATCATCAGATTTTCACACGAGAACCCAGTTAGACACTTAAGACAAAGTATACTTATCAGGTGTAATATAATTATTTATTGAGGAAAATTATCCAATATTACATTTTTGTGAGTGGAACAAGTATGTGAACATTTGCTTTCAGTACCTGGTGTGAGCCCACTGTGCAGCAATAACTGCAACTCAACGTTTCCGGTAACTGTTGCTCAGTCGTGCACACCGGCTTGGAGGAACTTTAGCTCATTCCTCCGTACAGAACAGCTTCAACTCTTAATGTTGGTGGTTTCCTCACATTAACTGCTGCTTCAGGTCCTTCCACAACATCTGGATTGGATAAAGGTCAAGACTTTGACTTGGCCTTTCCATAATATGAACTTTATTGTTCTTGAACCATTCTTTGGTAGAACCACTTGTGTTCTTAGGGTCATTGTCTCGCTACTCAACTCCTCTTGAGATTTAGTTCATGGGCAGATGTTCTGACATTTTCCTTTAGAATTATTTAATATAATTCAAAATTCATTGTTCCAATGATGGCAAGACGTCCTGGCCCAGATGCAGCAAAACAGACCCAAACCATGATACTACCATCACCATGTTTCACAGATGGGATAAGGTTCTTATGCTGTTTTTTTCTTCTCCAAACATACACTTTTCATTTAAACCAAAAACTTATGCAGTATTTTGTCTCATCCGTCCATAAAACATTCTTCCAACAGTCTACTGGCTTGTCCACGTGATCTTTATCAAACTGCAGATGAGCAGCCATGTTCTTTTTTGGAGAGCAGTGGCTTCCTCCTTGCAATCCTGCCATGAACTATTGTTGTTCAGTGTCTCCTGATGGTGGACTCATGAACATTAACATTAGTCAATGTGAGAGAGACCTTCGGGTGTTTAGAAGTTACCCTGGGTTTTTTGTGATCTCATCCACTATTCCACGCCTTGCTCTTGGAGTGATCTTTGTTGGTCCACCACTCCTGGGGAGGGAAACAATGGTCTTGAATGTCCTCCATTTGTTCACAATCTGTCTGACTGTGGATTGGTGGAGTCCAAACTCTTTACACATGGTTTTGTAACCTTTTCCATCCTGATGAACATCAACAACTCTTTTTCTGAGGTCCTCAGAAATTTCCTTTGTTCCTGTCATGTTCCACTTCCACAAACATGTTGTGAAGAGCACATTTTGATAGATCCCTGTTCTTTAAATTAAACACCCTAAACACAAAGTTTGTGCACACACTGATTGTTCCAAAGCCCTGGCTAAAAATAATGCTAACGTAGACGGCTTTACTCTTTTCCCAAAGCCCAATTTCACTTCTGCCACAATTATGTGGTAATTAACAGCCTCATTCATTAAAACTGAGTCTGCACAAACTCACGAGCCTAAGAAAACAGAAACAATGATGCTGAAGTGTTTCTGTAAAGCCACCACATGAACCAAAACAGCAACTAACACTGGCTTCATTCAGTTTTTTTTTTTTTCCCCTCTGATGCAAATTATGTCCCTAAACCCTGAAGAGCCACACGAACGCCACATGCTCCAAGGAGTTTCTGCAGAAGCTGCATCTCATGTACCGTCTTACACACCCCTCCCCACCACCTAATCTGATTCTGCACAGTAACAGCTGATCTTGGTAAGTAACCTTTCATCTTTGTTCTTTGTCTCCTCTTCCTCTCAGACCAGCGTGAGAATGAATGAGGAGTAAACATCGGTGATTTCATTTTCCCAAAGGATAGAAATCACCTGTTGTAAAGGTGATTTTTGAAACATTTAGCAGTTCTGTGTCTCCCTCAGAGCAGGTGATGTCAACGCAAAGGCACCAAAAGTACAGAAAACTCTCTATAAAAGTTACATGTTAATGTACATCAAAATAGTGTATAAGTTGGTTATTTTAAAGTTTCTAGAATGACAACATGTAATTATCACTGGCTGTGTGTGTGCATGTGTTTGTGAACATGAACCAGAGAACATGCTTTGTTAATGAAAGTAGTCATTGGAAGTTGGAGTCAAGCTGATTCAAGATGGCTGCCACAGCGACTTGACCACAAAATAACACAAAACATGTTTGTAACTCGGTAAATTCTATAGATATAAACCTAATATTTAATGTTGTAGCTGAAACCGGTCCCTAACACATACTCTGAGAACCTAAAGATTCTGCAAGACGTCCATGAAATTTTTTCCATTCATTATTTGGGGTCAACTTTATCTATTAGCAAAATATCTCAAATCAATGCACAGATTATTAATAACCTTTAAGGAACTATTCATTCTTTGTACAGCCACAATTGATTTCCATTTAGAACTAACCCAGTTAGCTTGTTTCCACAGCTATATAATGCTTCTACTCTGTTTTACAGATATTGGGTAAAAGCTGGTATGTTTGTAGCAAAAAGTCATTAAAACGTTATAAAATATTCACTATTATAATTTTACATGTATTATTTGTCAAATCTGTGCATCTAAATGTAGACAGACTTCCTGCTTATGAACTTATTAAAACAGACTGAGGGGAGTAAAAATGTCCATAAGTACTGTGGTTGCCACTGTTCTGAGTATGTTCTTTCTTGTTGTATGCACCATTGGCATCAAAAGCATTTGGAATGTGTGGGGGTGGGTTCTGGGGGTTGTCCCCAGAAAACTTTAAGTAGATGCTATTCCTGCATTCTGGTGTATTTTTAACACATTTGTTAAACATCCATGTTTACCTACTTAAGGAAGCACTTGATTCAATAACTATTTTAGAGAGCACAGCCCAAACAGCAGTAGCCTGACCGACAGCTCTCCTTGTGTAAATAGAGCAAGCTCCGCTTCTCTCACACATCCTAACAGGCTGTGTGCGCCCCCACAGTGGTTGATCACTTTTTGGCAGACCTTCACTTTATGGCACAACACCAGCCCTAATGTAGCGCTTAGCTAGTGGTGTGCAACAGACATGCTAGCTAAGATGCTACAGATGTAGCTCTCTGCTTCTCACATGCATCAATTCACAGACATATATATGTAGATGCCCCATTGAGCACAGAATCGTACGTTGACGTTGACGCCATTTTAAATGTGACAGGACTGCCGCTCATTTAATGCAAAGAAATGGACAGAACTTCATAAAGCACTGTTCTACAAAGAGTTTTAAGTTAATGCCTGTCATTGACACACCACTATTATACAGTATATGGAAAACAAACAGGCACCAAAGACAACATTTGCAACTTTTGAGTTATAAATGTTGTCTTTGGTGCCTGCTTTCCTGTACAGTATTTATGTCTATGTCTTAACCCCTTCTGGTCAACAACTGCCAGCACTAACGTAGCGCTAAGCTAGCAGGCACCACAGAGGTGTCTCCACTTCCTCATTACGCCCCATCCACAATAAAGCCCAAAGAGTTGAATTGCTAGGCCAAATGACCGAGGAGAATGTGGTGTGGTGAGTTGTAGGTACCCAGGAAAACCTGGAGTGGACTTTTATTGGTTTTTGTATTCTCCTATTAATCAAGTGAAATTGATTTGTTCACGTAGCAATAGAAATAGCACTGAGTGAGCTAATATCAAATGGTAAATGTGGGGGTGTGTGGGGGGGACAATTCCCCTTCACACATAATTAATGCAACACCTATGGTATGCACCCTCCTGAAGCTGCTTGAAATTATTTTAACTGAAATCCAATCCATGGTATTTTAACTGAAACTCTTAATTCAATGTTCAAAGTGACATAAACATAGAGTGAAGGTGAACTTGCAGCGGGTTCATTCAGTTTGTGTCTAAACTGGTAAGAAAATACTATTTACTCTGTCAATCAGAGGTGGAGAACTAAACTTGCAGAAACATTTTTGTTTAGGTCCCGTTTGCCTGATGGCATCGCTCCTCTCACGATAACCTGCTCCAGACTCTGCATTTGCACAGAGGAGCTGTTAGTCCCGAACAGGACGTGATAACCAATTAAACGTAATGACTTAAAGAAGGCAGAGGAGCAGCGCTGCCTGGATGTAAACATGTTATTGAAGGAAGTGTTTTGGGGAAGGATCGTGGAAGGAGGGAGTGTGCAGAGCTGAGGGTTGTGAAGGCCGAACAAATAGTGGTGTGGCAGCAGATGGAACTGATAAGGTTTCTTATGGTCACTGATCCAAATATGATTTCATTTTCAATAAGCCACCAGATCCTCACTCTACAGCCGCTCTGGACAGCAAGGGGATCCTGACGTCATGACAACACTCCTTCTTTCCCCATTTCTAAACATATTTTTTTTTATGGTTGCTTGGAAAGAAACAAGGAACAACATCTGACATAAAACGTGTGTGTGTGTTTTTAAGGGACTTGAACAAACCGGGTTTTGTGGAACTTTGGGTAATAGGTCAGGGAGGCTTAGCTCAAGGAAACTTTGGGCAAATATAAATGAGGCCTTCAGGATGGAAACGAAGGCAAGAAAGGGGGCACGCCTGAGGTTTTCAGAAAATGGTTTAATAGAATTGGACACACTACTGTAAGGTTGCAACCCCTCCAGAAAATTGTTTTAAGTACTTGCTGCAAACAGGAGCAAGGAGATCTTCTAACCTGCCCCTGTTCCCTCAAACATTAACCGGAGCCAGGTTGAAGTGTGACTCAGCAAAGCTTTATGACCACCTACAAAGAGTATAGGATGACTGCTTTTAATTCAAAATGGCACATTCTGCTGTACATTAACGCTAAGAAAATAAACAGGGTGCTGGAAGCTCGCTGGACTTTTAAAGACCCAGTAAAAGCAGCAGTGGTGTTACCAACAACTACAATGTAGCCTTTCTGTTTTTCCACTTACCTCACCGTGCTGCTCTCTGAAACGGCTTCTTGTTGTTATTAAGCTGCGACAGCTGAGAGGCGCTGCAGACGGAGGTAGAAACACGCCGACACAGACCTGGGCTTTGTAAACCCGGGTGACGTCTCTCCTGAGGCCATGACTCAGATACCTGTAAAAGAATATGACGAAAACATATCAAATGATGTTGTTTTATACGTATATGTAAATGAGCAAAAGTACACTGAAAGTAACATGAGTGCATTAACATAAACACATAGCAGGCAATAAATTAGTAAAACAGAATAATAACAATGATCTGCTTGTCTGGTACAGTATAGACACCAAGATATTTTTAGGTTGAAAAATAAAAAAAAGTTGGTTAAACCTTTAAAATAAAGCTATGCTCACATCGTGTGTTATTCCAGGAGGCCACTCCATTAATGACTCTCAGCTACTACCACATTAAATCTTATCTTGATTTCAGATTGATGGAGTTAATGAGTGAAATATTGTGCTGACTAATGTGAATTATCTGAGACTGCCAACTTGAACTGACTCCAAATATTAATCAGTTGTACATCCAAAGATGACGCTCAGAAAGTTTTACTAATAAATCATCCAGAGGTCCATGAGATATTGTGCTAACAGGAAAAAAGGGGAGCATTTCAACCATCAAGGTTCAATAGTCAAGATCCAAGTTCTTTATTGTCATTCGCAACACATGTGGTACATGAGGTGGAATGAATTGTGTATTCAAGGTCCCAGCTACACCCAAAAATAGCAAAATTATAAAGTGTAAAAAAGAAGGATCTAAGATACAGTGTATGCTAAACAATAATAATGTAATATGGTGCATTAAACAGCAGCCTGAACCTGAGTCAGTTGTGAGGAGATGGGAATACAACAGTTTATGGATGAAAAAAATCAGCAGCATGGATTAAGTGTCAAATCTCCAATTAAAATGTCATTACAGTGATTATTCTGGTTAGATATTCATGAGTCTAACAGCCTCAGGGTAGAAGCTGTTCCTCAGTCTAGTGGTTCTACACTTAATGCTCCTCAACCTCCTGCCTGAGGGGAATGGAGCAAAAAGTGAGTGAGACAAAACGTGAAGACAAAAATGTCATCTTATAATAAGAGATAGTGTGACTGTGGCCATTTTGGTCAAACTTTAAAAATAACATGAGAACTCTCCTGCCATACTGTGAGAAGTTTTGGTGCTCAAAGTGTGTTGTGATTTACTCTCAGCTACTACTACACACATTTTAGTGCATAATTTGTCACAATAATTGAGTTAATGAAATAAAAGTTTTCTAAGGTTGATCAGCTGAACTCGTGGCCATTTTGAATTGCATTGACTCAATCAGTAGACATATATTGACTGGTTACTTTCTGACTTTTTTTTATTAATACCACCCAATGGGTCTTTAAATAATTTGCTATCAGACAGCGCTGACACCAACTTTTTATGTTAGTTTAAAGCAAAAATATGGGACAATGTGAGTCTCCAAACATGTGTTGGGCATGATGCTTAGTTACAAAATACACTACTTCTACACTAAATCTTCTTCTACACTAAAATTTAGATGAATTTATGTTAACCGGTGTAGCATTATGTGTTTCTGAGAACAGCTGGATTCATTGACCATCATTTTTTTAATTTATTTTCATTTAATCAGAATAATCCCGCTGAGATTCAACACAGTTATTTGTTTTAGCTCAGGGGTGCTGCCAGGGCAGCAGTGTAATAGTCCCATGTTAAAAACACAACAGTAAAATAGAAAACATACAGTGCATCCAGAAAGTATTCCCAGCGCTTCACTTTTTCCACATTTTGTCATTTTACAGCCTTATTCAAAATTGTATTAAACAAATTTCAGCATACTGTGCCCTTTTTATGATCTTCTTTCAGACCTCATGCCTCCTGATGGTTCACAACTTTTCTCATGCCTGTTTATTCTTCTTGTGACCTTTTCAAAGTTATACATACAAAATGAGATTTTTCCCCTTTAAGAAAAAAAAAATCGAGAGGAATTCCATATTTCTAAAGACAGTTTGTAATGCTTCAAGGATTTTCACTGCCCACTGAGACACACTCTGCATGATTTCTTTCTTTTCTCTTTCCATTCTTCTGCTTCAGTTGTTTTATTTTTTTAAGCATCCCACAGTTGAACTCTCTCCATCTAATATTGAGACAGGATTTCAATTTGCTGTTTGACCTTTTCTCAGCTACATTTTGTTGGAAAGTGCAAACAACATTGTGCCCTCCCGACTTTAATTCAGGACTCTAGGATTTTCCTAAAATAAAAAGTCCATCTTAATCTATGGAACTAATACATTGTATCAATATGTCACATTTTTAGATGCCTTGGAAATACAGTTATTTATTTACAAGTCTACAGACACTGGCCTATCCAACATTAGGTTTGGATGAATAGATTCCATCATTCACACCTGCATCAGTTCCGTTTGACATGACCAGTGTCATTTTCTTTGTTCACACGCAGCTCGACTCATAAAGAAGTTTGCTAATTTTTGCCCTGTGGTTTGTGGAGACAAATCACCTGCTGTGTAAACAATCTTAACAGATGGTCAAATGATGCGAGGGAGTGGCTGGTACTTGTGAGAGACGTAATGGGAAAGCTGTGTCGCGTGATGGGATGCTAAGTGATGCAGGGCTTCATTCATTCTGAGTTCAGCCTCAGCAAACATGTCATTTCATCAAATCCACATTCCTCTTCACGCTCACAATCAAAAACATGAACCTATTACCTCAGACAGATTGAGCCAGGACAAATCTTTCCATGGAGACTGTAAGGAAGCGTAACAACCCCAGACGCCTTTGATCAATAGCCACAATCAATCAAAACTCAACCAGCAATTTCTCCCATCATTGATCAAACCATTTCTGTGAGGTCCAACCTTTGCTTTTACCTGTTTGACTTGGTCCGGAGTCAGTGGTCAGTGTGCAAGCATCAGAGGCCCTATGGATGAACAGGGTTTTGAATTAAAACTGCTGTTTCTCTGCTAAATTAGCCAAACAACGACAAGATGCCCTTTGATGTTGCAGACCTCAGGGAGATGCAGGCTGTAAACTTCATACTCCTCTAAGCTGTTGAAAGGGAGTGGGATCATTGTTAACACTAGGTGTGACCCAGCACATGCATTTTCTGGTACCACATATATAAAAAGAATGACTCAAATCTCAGGAACAACGCAGGAGCCAAAATTCTATTTTTGTGCGTGCAGGCAAATTATATTTAGGGTGAGAAATATTTTTTTTAAAATGTTGTGTATTAAAAGTTGTACTTTAAAAAAAAACACACAACGTCTGAAGAATAAAAAAATAAAAATAAGAGTCTAGTAATATAGTTCACCACAAGGGTCTCTGACTTGTGAGTGCATGGGATATTTATGAACTTGTTAAAATATGCATAAACAGATAAACAGGCGGGAGGAGACGCACAGAAACTCGCATGCTGCTGGCTGGTGGAGAGTTGGAGGTAACCAGGAAAACCTGTAGTGGACTTTTAGTGATTTGAGTATTCTCCTATTGAAAATCAAGTGGAATGAATTGTTCATGAAGAAAGAGAAACTGTGCAGACTGAACTAATGTTTCATAGTAAAAGTGGGCAGTCCAAATGAACGTTTTTGTAATGTGTGTGGGGACCCTTCACATATAATGGTTGCAATATGTCTCCCTCTATTCTTTGCTTCTTCATTTTCTTGAAATAAGAAGAAGCCAAAATGACAAAAAGACCTGCTCCTTGTGATTGTAGCTTTCAACATGAATGAGTGCATTATGTTTGCTGAGGTGAAATTATGCTGCTTGTTTTGTTCCAGTTCACAGTTCACCTGGCTAGCTAGACAGTTTTCTTCTTCTTTTAGCTTTTCCCTCTTCTTGGGTCTTCACAGTGAGTCATCCTCCTCCATCTCACTGTGTCCTCTGTATCCTCTGTTCTCACTCCAACTACATCCATGTCCTCCCTAACTGCATCCACAGATCTCCTCTTTGGCCTTCTTCTTTGATTTTTCCTGGCAGCTGCATTTCTAACATCCTTCCACCAATATACCCACTGTCCCTCCTCTGGACATGTCCAAACCATCTCAGTCTGGTCTCTTTAACTTTATCTCACAGTTGTTCAACCTGTGCTGTACCTCTGATGATTTCATTCGTAATCTTGTCCATCCTTGTCACTCCTAAGGAGAACCTCAACATCGTCATTTCTGCCACTTCCAGTTCTTTCTATTGTCTTTTTGTCTATGTCTCTGTCTCCAGACCATACAACTTAGCTGGTTTCACCACTGTCTTGTAAACTTTTCCTTTGACCTTTGCTGACACCCTTTTGTCACAAGTCTCTTCTGAAACTGTTCTCCATCCTCTCCATCCTGCCTAAACTCTCTTTATCTCCTCTTTACCACACTGAGTGATCGTTGTCACAAAAATCTGGTATAGACGAGAAATATTTTAGATATGACATGTATACCTTTAGGACTACCTACCATTTTTCCATTACTAGATGTGACAACCATGTTATCGGTCTATGCACCCTGAATTTTGTTTTTTGTCCTGCCCTTTTGTAACACTCCTAACAGCTTGTTTTTCTGAGGTACTCTTGAAATAGCTGGGAGAACCGTAAAGTCACTCGACAGCCTATGATTATGGTCTAACAGAGATGCCAGCTGTCATGTCTCGTCCTTGAAAACCACAGAGCTCAAATTCACAGGAGAACCGAAGCAAAATCTCATCCATCATGAGATCATAAGTTTAGTGCCAGGGCTTAAATGACAAGTCCCTCAACACCATAATGGCTGCTTTGTCTTCTCTCTTCAAAAGGTGGCTGAGTGGGGGATTCAGAAGTTGGGGCTCGTCAAGTATGCCAACAAGTCAGCGGGAACGTACAGCGGTGGGAACAAACGCAAACTCTCCACAGCAATAGCTCTGATCGGGTGTCCCCCTGTGATTTTCCTGGTGAGATACAGCTTCATCAATACATTTTGAGTGCTGAAAATGTCACAATCCAATATTTACAGACTTAAAAATGTAAAATGTTTAATTAATATTAAACATTTAACATTTGAATTAAACTTGATCAAATACTATTGGTATACTAATGAACTCCACTGATATGTCAGGAAATAAAAGCGAAATTTAAAGGAATATGCAAGAATTAGACCAGGGAGTGGTGGTGCAGAGGTTAGAGAAGGCGAGCCTGTGATCAGAAGGTCGCTGGTTCGGCCCCCCATATTGACAACCCACACCTGCCTCCACCCTCATTTGCCCCACTCTGGGCCCTTGAGCAAGGCCCTTAACCCCCACCCTGTGTGCCCTAGATAGCAGCTCTCTTCTCCACACAGAGTGTTGTGGTAGCTCAGTGGTCTGTGGTTGTGTCAGGAAGGGTATCCGGCGTAAAGACAATTGCTAAGTCTTCTTTCGAGTTAGTTCACTGTGGTGACCCCTGAATAAGAGCATCTGAAAGAAGACAATAATAATGATAATAATAATAATAATAATAATAATAATAATAATAATAATAATAATAATAATAATAATAATAAGATGCAATAATTAGACTAAAAAATAGAAATGAAACAAACTTGCAAATCATACTGAATATCCCAAAGCTCTTTGTTTATAAAATGAAGAATAAAGAATGTAATTTTCAGTGGTCACATACCTGTCATGGTATGTTAAAAAAAAAGTATTTACATAACTATTTTTTTCTTTGAACATGGAACCAGCATTATTAGCAAAACGTTGAGCAAAAAATGTTCATGTAATAAATTTCCACTTTTTTTAATCAAAATGTAACACTAAAATAAATAACATTTTCTTACCACTCAGTCAGAGCAACACATTCAGATGTATAGCCCTCACCCAATGCCACGCCCTTTTTTGGGGGTGGGGCATTTATGGTATTTAGGAAAACAGTTCTACATAAACATGCAATGAAGCTTTTAAAGCTTTTTGTGCCTTTTTTCCCCCCCAGGTAAATACAAATTTAGTTTAAAATTTCTCTAAAACAAGAACAGTTCCAGTTTAATCAAAGTAATTAATGTTGTCCACAGTTTATTTTTGATGAAGTAGTAACATTTATATAATACTTAAAATAATAATAACAATTTAACTCCTCTGTGACCAAAACAATAAATGTCTTGTTTTGTTTACCCCTTCCTGTTTAGAAAAGCAACAAAAATGTCTCTATTCACTTCAAGGACCTATTTAGAGTCCTACTTTGAGTTCACAATAAGGTTTGACTCTTCAAGCTTTTGTTTACCTTTTTTTTTTACTTGACATCACATGTCCCACTATTTCAAGTATTCTAATGAGATACTGCCTTCCTGCACTGATTCTTGTATCTGAATCATCAGAAGTTAGACATTTCCTAGTTGTGCCATGTCCCTCATCTATGAGTTTGTTTTTATGTCATTTCTTTCCAAACGTTTTAAGCATTCCTAACAAACAGATAACAGGTTGTACCATAGACTTGCCTCCAGAGCACAGGTAATTAAAAAGCAAAAAACAAAATTTCTTAATGTTCATTTTCCTTTGAGCTTATGAAGTAATAAAACCTCTGTTAATGTCTCCGTTTATTAGAATTTTGCAGTTTTTTTTACACTGTAATAAAATCACAGCTTTAATTTTCAGCAGTTCATCGGTCTATGTTTCTATTAGCTCGAGTCAAGTATGAGTAATCCATAATAAATTACACGTAATAGGATAATCTTCACAGCTTTGCCCAGATCCATTTGTGCACACTCTTCCAAACTGTGTTCTTCATTCACGGAAGCCAAGCTAGCCTCCACTTTGAAGCAGTGTGGAAGTGTTGTCCCAGTTGGTTTAAGGGTTGTGTCAGCTCGGGGGGGCCCAGTTGGCCTTGAGGCAGAGACACATAGGGTTTTGAAAATGCTCACGTTGGGCATCCTGACGGAAAAACCCCATGAGATTTGTAGGATTCTGTTACTGAGGGGATGTCTGGAATGAACCCAGTCAGACCGAGCTCTGTCACTGTAATCGTGTATGAACAGACCGGCCCCGAGGAAAAAGACACAGCGGTGGCGCTCGGTGTGTCTGCTGCGCTGGCCCGGGCTTCTGTATGTGTTCTCGTAATGTGCACATGGGTACGGTCAAAAAATCCATTTGCACTGCACGGCTGTGTGTTTTTAAATGTTTCCGTCTTTGTCTCTTTTATTAATTATATTATGTGTGCTGGGAGCAGCTGCCGTGCACCTTGGCATATTCTGGACTTCTCTGAACAGATGGAACACCATTGTTCCAAAAATAATGTTGGATATTTTCATGTTTTAGTCTGAAAATCCAACGTTTTGATTCTGTTCATCACTATGTGTCTTGCCTCGTTTCTAAGGGGTTGAATTAAACCAGTTTTGGCCAGTTCCGATTATTCGTTTTGAATCATAATCAAAAGAATTTAAAACCGTAATCCTATTTCTGGTTTAATTACAAATTTAAATGTCTGTTTTAATGTTTTCAGTGTAACACAGAGAGCTTTCTGTCACTGGAACTAGTCAAATATCATCATACTGGTGGTTAGAGAGAAGTATTTGTACAAAGGAAATCCAATTTACAAATTTCCAAAAGAATTACTGTATATTATAAAGCAGATTATACTGTACCTCCTTGGCACGTTTTTTTTTGTAGTGTTAAAAAGTAAAAAAAAAAGTGTAAAATATAGCGCAAAGTTTAGTACAGCATATAAAACGTCATTTACAATGTGTTTAAAGCTTCACGAAGACTTTTATAGCTCAGAACATAGTTTTTTTTTCTCTACAAGATCTCTTACATACACAGTGCAGCTGTGTTTAATTATTTTATTGTAAAGAAAATCTCTGATTTAATTAATCTGTAAGATTAAGTCATTCTTTTGTAAATATACACTATTTAACAGCCTTCTTGCCATTATTCATCATCATATTCACTCCTGCTTCCTGGAATATCTTACAAAAAGATCTGAAGCTCTCGACCTTGACTTCTCTAAATGGTTTTAAGAATC
>JARVLU010000103.1:31640943-31651161 GCA_031762415.1 Simpsonichthys santanae | reverse complement strand
CTACGAACGGTTCTTAGGTCCGGAACCCGTTCGTAGGTCGAGGACTGCCTGTAGAGGCAATTTTTTTTTAAATTTTTTTTTTCCACATGCTGAATCTATCTTTTCTATCGTGTGTTTTTGAACCATGGTAAAGTTGCAGATTAGATAGGGCACCTTTTGAAGTCCTCCGTAGACAGACTTTGTTCCCTGTTAGTTATTGCACCTGTTTGCTTACTGTCTCCAACCACTGAGCACACAACCATGCACCAAAAAGACACGGGATTACTGCAGAATTACGTCTAATCTTTTTCTGCTTGGCATAGTAATACGTTCAGGACATTTTTCCTGGATGTATTTCCTTAGTCACCAACTTGTTACTTCCAGTGTGGTAAACTGTAATCTTGAATCAAACTGCTCAAAACAGGATGTTTTGAACTTTATGAATCAAAGTGCAAACATCAACTTTTGACCTGCAGGTCAATGAATTCCACTTCTATGCTACATGTACAGTTATTGCTTAAGGGTGCATACAGAGTTCTCGCTCTCTGTGCGCATGCACATGTGTGCATAAATATAGGGTTAAGTTAGGGTAATCTAATGATATAAAAAGTAGGGATATGCTAATGTACCTGTGTGTTTTTTGTAGTCAGTGAAGAGGAATTAAATAGGTCAAGGTCTGGTTAATCTTAGATGAGTCCAGTGTTTTTAATGAACAGAAACAATGGTCTTTTGCAAACAAAGGTTTGTAAGATCAATCATCAGTAGATAACAACAAAAAAGCTTCAATTGTGTCACCAGTTTCTTTAAGTGAGAAATGTTTCGTCTCCCATCCGGAGGACTTCATCAGTCTGCAGCCTGCCAACCAGATCTGCCCCATAGGTAGCCTTCATTGCCATGTTTCAAGCCAACCTCCTGTCGGAATCTCAGAAGCAGGTTTTTAACACGTGCAAACAGGACCCGTCCGTCCAAAACAACCAGTCAGCATGTACAACAATCACATGTTTTAGGTCAGATGGCCAACTTGCCACTCGCAGAAACATCCTGAGAACACCAAGGTTAAAATGGCTCAGAAAAAAAGATTTGTAAGCTCAATCATCCAGGTAGATAACAGCAAAAAATGTTCAATTGTGTCAGTGAGAAACGTTTTGTCTCCCATCCGGAAGACTTTGTCAGTCTGCAGCCTGCCAACCAGATCTGACTCATAGGTAGGAAGGCTGAAGGCTAACTATGGGTCTCTTTTTGGCTTTGTTGTTATGTGGACATATGTTTATTAACAACAGGCAGGAAATGAATGTTTTGTTTCTAAATGGTGTGCTATTTTATTAGTATTTTGCCTAATTCCATTGGAATACCCAATAAGTGCCCTTGATAACTCGTTTTTGGGGCTTGTAGTTACGGTTAGATTATAGAAACCCCTGCAATGTGTATTCAATATTACAATGATAATATCAATTGCTGTAAACTCAACGTTTTCTGATCCAAAATATTATTTTCATATAGAACATGAATTCATGATAATTAAAGATACAGGCTTATTGCCATCTAAGCTGTCCTCTGCAATATTCATATTGTGCAGCCCTGCTCATGCATCTTGAAAAACTTCAAAAATAAGCAGGTTTGCCCTATCATATGTAGCTTGCTGGAATATTTTTACTTTTGCAGTTTTTTTTTTTTTTTTAAAGGTCAGGCAGGAAGAAAATACATGATTTATTTTTCAGTCCGATTGTTTTAACTACAGCTGCCAAAGCTCAACATGCTCTAATCTGTTCTCACAGTTGGTTGCTGTCAACACACTTGATTATGTAATAAATGACTATAATCAGCATTCTAGCTCATCAAATTGCAAAAAAAAAAAAAAAAAAAAAAAAAAAATCAACAACAACCTTAGAAGAGGATAATCCTCTTTACTGAATGATTCAATGAGTTTAGTTATCGCTGGATTACATCCATCTGACAATATTGCATGTCAGCCAAGCACAAACCAACAGTGTTATCCCTGATTACACTATTGCCCTGTTTTTCCCTGAGCCTGTCAGAAAAAATAAAAATAAAAATAACAAGGCTTTAATCTCCAGCAAATAGAATGTGGTGTTCAAGGTACATGTTAAGAACTTTAATCTTTACATCAATCTCTTCACACAATGGCTGGTTATGACTCGTGAAGTCACTTTTAAGAGCTTGCCTATTTTTTTAAACAAGTGTTTTTATCACAGTGCAATTGCTGTATTGCTTCTTTTTTTAAATACTACTAGTGCTTAACGTTTTTTTTTAATCATATCTTAGATCTTATTA
The DNA here is from genome assembly GCA_031762415.1 of Simpsonichthys santanae. NCBI lineage: Eukaryota > Metazoa > Chordata > Actinopteri > Cyprinodontiformes > Rivulidae > Simpsonichthys > Simpsonichthys santanae. The sequence goes on along the minus strand of JARVLU010000103.1, from coordinate 31,648,890 downwards.
CTATTTGTCTTTTACATTTTGCACTTTTGTTGGATGTAACTGGGACACTGTGTACACATTTTCATTCCACCACATGTACCACATGTTGTGTGTATGACAAATAAAGAACCTTGAACCCTGAACTTGAACATCTTCAAACAAGGAGTTTTTGTTCTAATATGTATATTATGAGACTTTTCTTTTTTTTTTTTGGTACAACTTTGTATTGAAGCAAAAAAAAATAAAAAAAATGAAAAGAATTACAAAGTTAAATAAATTTGAAAAAGTTTTGGAGCACATGTTGATGCATTTAGTGCAACTGAACTTAACAGCTTGACTTTTTTTAATTGCAGTGTTGCTGTATTATATTTTTCATTCTGGCTAATGCATCAGACAGATATTTAAAAAATGACTGTAGATGTCATTTTGCTTTTGCAATGGAAACATACCACAGCATGAGTCATTTTTACACCAGGATGGATACTTGCACATATATCAAACTCAAGAGCCGCAGGTCAAATCTGGTCCCCCAAGATGATAATTTGAATGTAAAATTTTGTATATCTTCTAATTTTTTTCTTAAAAATAAATAAATAAAATAAAATAAAAAGATAAATATGTCATTTAGTATAGACTTGTCTTGCCAGCTGGCTAACTGTGAAGTCAGAAAGAAGGTTGGATCATTCTGTCATTACTGATTCTGATGTGGAGAGAGTAACAGAACGTCAAATGAGACCAATCAAACTCTTGTTCATGAGCCTGCATCCAAGAATTGATATCAGGCACTGACTCGAGTTAATGTATCAGCTGAAAGTGGCCCATGGCTCGGACAACGTTTTTCAACTTTGGCTCCTTTTGGAAAATGAGTTTGACACCCCTACTAGAAAAAAAACTGAATAAATGGATTGATAAAACCTTAAAATACTGTTTACCTTTGTCAAACGAACGTGAGTCATCGCGTTTATTGAGTTAGCTTTTGTGTCCTGCAGTTTGTGAGACATGCTGCAAACATGTCAGCTGCAAATCCATTAAATATCGTCATTACACTCCTAAATCTCTGTCATGCACTAAATATGAAGCATGCACAATAACTCTTAAAAGGCATTTATGGTCTTATGGCTTTAGGCATTCGGAACCATAAGTTTTTTAAAGAGACCTGCTTTATAAAAATGTCTCTTTGAGTGTCCTTTCATAATTTTTTGATTATGAAGTCTCCTCCTCTGTGCCCAGTTCACTCTTGAGCAGGAAATGCACATAAACTAGTGAGTCAGGCACCTCTTACTCTTTGTAACCTTAGAGGAGATCCATGTGTTGGCTCCTCTGAAGTACAGAGAAGTGGTATTTCACTGGCTCGTGTCCCACATGTATGTCAGTCAAACTTGTATTTCTTCTTTTGCCAAACATTTGTTTCCTTTTTAATGTTTTTTGGATCATTAGCCTGCTCTTGCACTAGTGTTGTGTATGGTTTTGCTCATGTGCACATTTGGACGCATTAGAGTAAACAGCGGCTCGTTTGCAGGCATCAACACACAGGAGCCTGCAGTACTCTCAGCTCAGACCTGCATAAAGGTTCTGAGACTTTATTTCTCAGCAACTGGGCTTAGAAGCAAAGTTTGCAGTGGAACCATAGCGGCATGTGCGTACTCGTCACCTGTCATCAGGGTTGTGATGGTTGTCTTTGTCAGGTGATTTATCCAACGTTACAACATCGCGATGCCAGGTGATGGCAGATCTGTTTAATTCTGCAATGTATTTTCAATTAGGTGCAAAAGCAAGAGGCAACAAGGAGAAAGAGGGTTTATATAATGTTCAATCTATGCCATTTATAAACAGCACAGGTACGTCTGAAAATCTCTTATCTTTGTAACTGACCTGGCTGCCACACCTTCCTGGGTGTTTTGATGTTAGCAGCAGAGTTGGTTTTAAGGACAAGCTAGAACAAAGCCTGCGTGTGTGTTTCTCACACCACCCACACTAATATGTATACAGTACTATGTGTTGTGTGGCAGCCACGCCAAGCTGCCTTGCGGAGCTTAAGCCATAATCTGAAGTGAAAAAAACATATTGAAGAGATTAACAAAAATGCCTTTATACTTACAGCTTCAAATTCCCTGACTTTGCTCACAGTCTCCGAAACGTTCAGATAAAAAGGGTAAATAGAGAAACACATTGGAAAAACAAGTAAATAGATGGAAAGATGCATACAAGAAGATAATTAACTAGCGCATGATCGATTTAATAAAAATATACTCTTTATTTCTGAATGACCATTTCTGGTAAAGCATAGTTGAGTTCAGGTCTAGAAGAAGAACCAGACGTGGTTTCAATCGTGTCCCAGCTTGCAGTTCAGCCCGAACAGCTCTCAAGGGTTTGATGTGTGCAACTGAATCGACCATGGCTTACAAGACCAAAAGCACAATTGTTTTAAGTACAGATTCTCAAGAAGAGCTTTTTTATTTCATCTTGAAAACACAGCAAGCCAATTGTAAGTTAAGAAAGTGTCAAACAATGTCAGGTATGATTTTAAAATTCAATCTGTTAGCTAGCCTCAACCGCTGTAGCACCGGTCCTCAAAAGCTTTTGCATCACCGACCAGTTTGTTACCAGTTTGTTGAACATCTTTCCAAAAGACTAGTGGGGGAGAAGATGTACATCACTTATTACTATTGTTTTTCTTTCTTTTTTTTTACTCAGTTTTGCAAATGACAGCTTGTAGGTTTACTAATGGGTTTTACATGATGTAGAGCAGGCAACATTTTGTGCAAAGCTACAAAGTTAGCAAGCTATGTGCTAATTATATTATACCAACTGGCCAATTATCAGAATGAGTTATATAGTTTGATCAACCATATAAACAAGCCTCAACCTGCTCTGTACTCATTCTTACATGTACAAAACAACTCAGCCAGTTACCATTCTGACGATCTGTGTAGTGGTTTGTGCCAATTATCTAGGATAGCACATCTGCTTAGCATGAATGTGTTAGCATTGTTTACATTGCTGCAAGCACGAAAACAGCAAAAGCCTATAAGATGAGTCACTTTATGCTGTCAGTCATTACCATTTTTATAATGTTGTAACATTTTGGTTTGTATCAGCCATTTGTATAAATTTGTATTTGCAGCTAAAGTTGATCTCACCTGCAGCCGTTTAGTTGTTTCTAAACAGTTATGTAGCCTGCTAGGATTTATGATCATATTTTCTGATGAACAATCAACATCCTTGTAAAACAGAAGTGTCCAATCCTGGACCTCAAGGGCCTGCACAGTCTCTCTGCTCCAGCACACCTGGTTTGAATCAGTAGAGGGTTCTGCAGAAGATGGAGAGGTAGTTTGGTCATTGAATCAGGAGTGCTGCAGCAGGGAAACAAGTAACTGTGATGGATAGTGGCTGTGGAGGATCAGGATTGGTACCCCCTGTTCTAAAACCTTAACTCAGAAGTGTGGCTACATAGTTTTTTTTTTTTTCTTCCAAGAACTTAACAAAGTAAAAGCAGGTGTTTCTGCCGTGGAAGAGAGAAAACTCACTCCAGGTTAGCATTACTGGTCACAGGAGTGGCCAAACTATGTAAAAAAAACTAACGTATAGTCTGGAAAATGCGGTATCCACATTATTGGGATTAATACAGGAAATAAAATATGAAATGTTGGTTCAACTTCAAAAAGGATGATTATTTGTTTTTTATTCACTTAAAGTTGCTTTCCTTCATAACTTGATTATTAAACTGATGATAGACATTATGCATCATCTGTGTCTAAAATGAAAATGGTTGAACACAACCGTGGGTGATGTCTAATTCCGTGTGACCTACCACCTTCATGCTTCCATCCTGCTGCTGCCAAGGTGTAATCTATTCATGTACCAGATTAATTTGGTCGTAACAGCTTGACTAATGTATACGGATATGCATTGAAGCGTAGAGACGCTGCGCTGTCGTCCATTTAACCCTTTACTGTCAGGAAAGTCAACGCCGGCCAAAGCCCATAGTGACCACAGCAGATCAGGCCAAGAATAAACCGAGCTTGGATTTACGGTGCTCATGTGTTGAGCTAAATATGGGGTGGCTCTTCAGCTTCACAGAGAAGTTGCATGCAAAGCATCACACCTCTCAGATTACCCATCTAAAAAAGCCCAGCGTGGCACAGCTTTTATTTTATTTGGCAGCTTTAAGCATGACTCCATCTATTATATTTTATGTTTATGGGGCTTCATATGAACACAAAGGTATTTATGCAGAGAGGAATCAACAATGCTGGGCTATCTGTGTGTTCAAATTCCTGTGTGAAAAAAAAAAATTAAATTCCTTCTCCCTTTTCCGACAGGTTTTCCCGATCTGATGAGCTATCCAGACACCGCCGCTCCCACTCTGGAGTGAAACCATACCAGTGCATCGTCTGCGAGAAGAAGTTTGCCCGCAGCGATCACCTGTCGAAACACCTCAAAGTCCATCGTTTTCCACGAAGCAGCAGGACAGGACGCTCTGCAAACGGACCCCTTTGACCCCGCTCTGACTGTGTGACGCTAAACGGAGGACGACAGCGGGAGGGGGTGGGTGTTTGTGACGAAAGACGAAAAGGATTGGAGGGGTGACGGTTCGAACACAAACGACTCTGGAAAGGGCTCTTTATCACTTGTGTGTGTTTATGTTCAAGCGTGTGACGCACATTTATGGTACTGTGATAATTTATTGGGTGATGAGGAAAAGACTGTAAAAACTAAAACAGGTATCTGTTACTTGACGCAGCAATCTCAATGGTGGAATAAGCTTTTTATATATCGCAACTTTGTTCTCAAATCTTTTAGCCAATCTATTGCAAAGGCTCTATTCAGAGTATTTTTACACTTTGAGGTGCATTTTATTACAAAACAAATGCTTCATATATGTACATTTTATAGCACTGTGGGATCTAAAACTCTTATAAATGCCCCCTTTTAACTTTATTTTTTAAACCGTTTCTGGAGCCAATCATTTTAAAATTGCATGCTAGCAAAATCTTTATTAAATGATTTAAAAGTATACCCCCACCACCGCTAAAAAAAAAATGGTATTTTGGGGCATAGGAAGCAATAAGGACTTCTTTTTCCAGAGATGACAGAATAATAGATACATCAACATTCCTTTAGCTTTGAAAAAGGCTTTTTGACGCCTTTGAGTCTCGTAAGTAAAATAAAAATAAAAAATGCAAACACAAGAATCCAGTTCAAGTTCCTGTTGATTTACAGCTCTCCATCGTAGATCAAGAAGCCATGTAATTTTCACTGGCTCACATGAAATCTGTTGGTCGTCTGCCCTTACTGAGAGTTACTCTGAGAGTTACTCTCAGAGTTACTCTGCTGAGAGTAACTCTCAGAGTAACTCTCAGAGTTAAAACTTGACTTTCGTTTTAATTGAGGGTTTGTTTGTTTTTATTTGGGGGAGAAAAAGCCATGTTTCTAATAAAAAAATGATTACAGTGCATCTCCAACCGTTTGACAGAAAACAATCTTTAAAGCTAAAGTTGAAAACTGTGTTTTCAGCTGACTGTGCATCACAGCTTCTGCTTCGTGGGTTTTATTTGTCTTTTATTTTCATATTTTACGTGGCATTGTTAGCTTTTCACTGCTGTCAAATATTGTAAATAATTAGGAAGCATTAATAAGATGCTGGAGTCAGTATTCTTTCACCAATCAGATGAAATGGTTTATTTATCTGGGTAGCCTCTGGTTAAAACAGGATTTGGATGCGGAAAACAAAAAATACCAAAATTATTCTAGGTTGTCAAAATAAATGCACTAATGCAAATTGTAGTGTGACAAAGAGAGGCTAAACTTTTTTTTTTATAAGAAATTACAAAGGACTGTGTCCACTTTTTAAAATATAGAAAAAGCTGCTTTATGAAATACTAATTATTTTAGTTTTTTAACATACATGGTTCAAGCATTGATCCACTATAAAATTGAACCATCAAATTCAGTTGAATGGATTTTTATTGTACTTTAACTGATTTAAAACTGGAATTTGTCATTTTATCAGACAGCAAATTCACAACAATTCACAGCATATTTGCCTGGAGAAAACAGGTCGTTATGTTTATGAAAAATTGATGCAACCATCATCTGTGCGTAATCTGTCATGTATCACAATTTTTTTTCTTTTACATAATTACGCTTAAAGAATGCTTTTTCTGCCACTCTGTAAGTGAAAATTAAATCAAACGAGTCATGGGAGAGAGAGCAGATGCTGCACAGATAAGATGCAGAGTCCTGAGACTGACGTTTATTTATGTGCCATAACAAACTGAATGAATGGGATAGTTGAGAAATTGAGTTTTGTCCCTGGAAATACTCATTTGCTCAGCAGTTGTTAAATTATAGTATTTTGACGCCACCCATGATGTTGCAAGTTGAAAGTCTACTTTATCAGGCATTCCTTCCATGCAAACAGAAGAAACCCTTTTGTGAATGTGTATTATAAGTGATCCCAGGAATGTATGTAAATACTGTACATGCATCAGAAAGAAGAACAGAAATATTCTTATATAGATATCTGTGATTGTGAAAGATTTTTGAAAATGTAAAGAAAGTGTACATAACAGAATGTTTCACATATAAACTGTAAAACAGAAAAAAAAATCAGGTGTTTACAGAACACATTATGCTAATAAAATGTTTCATGAAATATGATTCTACTTGCCAAATAATTTCTGCAATAATGTATATATATATTTTTTACAACTCATTTGAACAGGCGATAATTTCAAGTGAGCAAAAAGTATCTTGAAACGTGCGGCAGGTTATTTTTAAAATGTGGTCTGTAAACACTTTATTACTAAGAATTTGTTAAAATTCTTATTTTTTGCTTTGTTCTACTATGTAAAACACATTTACAATAAAATGCTAAAAATTACAGTTGTGTTTTTACTTGTTTTTAGCAAATGGCAGTTCTTGTGACTCAAATATCAGCTGTGTTCTGAATTTGATACTTTAGGTAAAGAATAATACTGTATTTCTGTCTTAAATTTGGATTTTTACAGGAAGAGGATGAAACTTGACAAAAACCACAACAGACTGACAAAGCATCCATAATTATTCTAATTCATGGTTCCCATTATATTACTAAAATATGTGTTTTAATCAGTATAGTTTATAGACAATCAATCAATTATTCCCTACTAGTGTGATGTATTTTTAAGATCAAAGCAATCCAAAGAACTTTACAGACATAAACAAATAAAATGAGAATATAGAATAAAACTAGAAAAACAAAAGTTCAAAACAATTTTTAAATGGTTGAAAATAAGTGTGAATAAAATGATGAAAGGATTGTTCTGTTTCCATTCATCCATCCGTTATGTTTTCATATGCTTCTTCCTTTTCAGGTCAGGGGGGTCACTGGTGCCCAAATCCAGTCTGTGCGAGAGGTGGGGGACATCCTGGACAGGTTGCAAGTTCATTACAGGGACACAGAGACAAACGAGACAAACATTCACTCTCTCACTCAGACCTAGGGACAATTTAGAGTCGCCAATCAGCCTAACATGCATGTTTTTGGTCTGTGGGAGGAAACTGGAACATCTGGAGAAAAGACACGCATGCACAGAGAGAACATGCAAACTCCATTATGGTTCAGAGCAGTATGGTTTCATGGCAAGAAAGAGCACCGCAGATGCCATCTTTGCTTTGAGAATGCTGATGAAGAAGTACAGAGAGAGTCAGAAAGAACTCCATTGCATCTTTGTGGATTTAGAAAAAGCATACGACAGGGTGCCGAGGGAGGAGGTGTGGTGTTGCATGAGGAAATGTGGAGTGGCAGAGAAGTAGGTTAGACTGGTACAGGACATGTATGAGGACAGCAAGACATGTTAGACTGGTACAAGACATGTATGAGGACAGCAAGACCATGGTGAGATGTGCTTCAAGTTGGAGGTGGGAGTGCATCAAGGATCGGCTCTGAGCCCCTTCTTGTTTGCTCTGGTGATGGACCGACTA
>JARVLU010000103.1:31521930-31538771 GCA_031762415.1 Simpsonichthys santanae | reverse complement strand
TTAAATTTGACAATAATTACAAATTATTGTCAAATTTCAAACAATATTATTGTTTGTCACAATTTCTGAGACAATTAATAGCCCAGCAAAAGTGTTATCGTGACAGGCCTAATTGTGATGCTATTCGACACCAGATGATGAACTAGATCAGCACTATTCACCAAAACTGCTCAGGGGGCCACAATTTCTGAAAGCCAACGGCTCGGAGGCCGAACATTCAGCAATTAAAATCATTATGTAAATAAACCAAAGTTTACAATGATCTGTTACCTTTTAAAATTGGTTATTTTATTGCATTGAATCATAAATACAATAAACAGATCCCCGAAACCCAAATCCAGCCCCACCCCCCCAAAAAGTACAGTATATAATTTTTAAGGAGTGGGCTGGATTGAAGTCACCCGTGAGCCCACCAGTTGAATAGCCCTCAACTAGATGTGTTCCTGGAGTTTATTTCACCGAACCTCACATGACGTCTGTATGTTACCCATGATACTGAGCTAACTAGACCACAGATGTTCTGTACCAGCACAACGTGTCTTTAACAGCAGGGCTGAGTGATAAAACCTCCACTCTGTACGAGTGTATCATCTACCACCTCTGATTTAGTCTGTCCTTGTCCAAACAAGCTGTAGACTTGCTTCTTGTTAACCATATGTTCAATAAGCCCAATGTTTACTTGGTTGTCACCATGTTAGAAACGACATAATAAAAATCCAGTGTTTAGTGTTTTTCATTCAGCATGATAAAAAGTGCCATGGCTAAATGAGCAGATGCTTTACAGAACTCATGCTCCATTCAGTGGTTATGGATGAGTGGATTAGTGACAGGTCAAAAACTGTTTTAGTTCCAAGGTGTTGGGTATGTCTGCTAATATTTAGTATATTTATGGTATTTACTGTAATATTTCTGCCCACAGCGAGTCACTCACTTTTGCACCCAGTAATATGCAACGTTTGGGACTTCAGCTTCATTTTGGCTTTACCAAGTAGTACTTTCAGTGGCCCTCAAGTCCTGGTCCTCGAGGGCCACCATCCTGCATGTTTTACTTGTTTCCTTGCTCCTGATTCAGTGACTGAATTATCTTTTCAAGTCCTGCAGATGCTTGTTATCACTAATTTGTTCAATCCAGGTGTGTTGAAGCAGAGAACAAGCAGGACAGTGATCCTCAAGGACCAGGATCAAGGACCAGTGGTTTGGATGGTAACTGCGACGTCCATCCATTGGTTTGACTCAATTCTCCTTTCTGGGTCACTGGTGCCCATATCCAGCAGTCACTGTGAGACACAGGTCTCCAGTCCATCACAAGGACACACAGACAAATGAGACAACCGCTCACACTTAGGCACAATTTAGTTAGTAACTGCCAAGTCTGATTAGCCATTTTGTTCTCTGTTTTTCAAAACTTTAATTCAAACATGGCTAACGGTTAAGTTTAAGTAAGCTCAGACTCCATGGTCCAGTCTTTGTTATGTGTGTGTGCTTACAAGATGGCCGTTACCTCCAGGTACCAAGTGAAAGCAAGATTACTTCAACCAGCAGCCCATCTGTAGTTTATACAGAGAAGTCAAACTGATTTATGGTACTACTTTCATTCAATTTGTCCCCTCAGCAAACAGTTTATGGTTAAAAATCTTATGTTTTTAGAGTCAGATATACATTATTTACTAAATTATAATCACATTTACAGTAAAAATGCACTCTGAGCTAACTTCTAATGTGCAATAAAAAAATGCGGACAGATTGTCATACAGCTTATTTTCAGCTCTAATTTAGACCCATTAATTTTATGTACTGTCTTGTTCCAAAAACATTAAGATGGCAACATTATTACTGTATTTATTCAAATTTTTAGAAAGCAACATTAACTACTGATTTGTGGCTTCTTATTTTAGGGTGGCTGTTTTCTTATCAAACTTGGCAAAAAGTCATAAAATGTAAAAAAGTTTTCTCGTTCAGCCCTGTTTCAAAAGAAGACATTTGACTTGTTGTTTAATCAGTAGTTTAAAGTTACCTTGAAATTATAATGAATGTTAACTGGCATTACTAAAATCTCATTTGTGAACTTGTTTAACAGTAAAAATATGTAAATCTTGAAAAAGTTGTTTTTGTTGTTGACAAAACTTGTACTGTACTGCAACACTGACTTTTTCTGTTACTCTGTTGGTGGTGTGTTTGCTGTTACCTGAGGGTGTCTGAAATGTGAACACTTCTATTTTAATAAAAAGTAAAGAATTTGCATTTCCTGCAAAAGTGCAGTGTTGAATGCTTAATGCAGAAGAACTTGCTGAAAAGCTGCTGAAATTAGCTAAAAAAAAGTCCTGAAAGGTAGTTAAAATGGAAGAACATCATATGAGAGTGGGCACAGGTCCCGGAGGTGAGAATGCTAATACATCCCACCACCTTGTGGGATGTATTATGTGTTGTGAGAATGTTATAAGTAAGTGTCTAGGTTGTACAATAAAACTGGGGCCCGGGACGCCACAAACCATGGCGATAGAGGATTCTCCCTGCAGCTCAGTAGTGTACCTGAACCCCAAGGCCCTGTCTGAGTGGACACAACAAGCTGCAATTAGCATAAAGATGTTAATTATGCTAAAAGTAGCAGAATGTACCATGAAAAACTTGAACTTTTTTACAAACAGCTTAAATTAACTAAAAAAAAAAAAAAAAAGTTAGCTGGAAAGTTAGAATATGCTTAAATTAGCAGAAGAAAGTAGAAAGAACACAGGCTTGCCCAATTAGGCTGAAAGAAGAAATGAGCACAAAAAAGTGGAAATTATCTGAAAAAAGCTTAAATTAGCAAACAATAAATAAAAAAAGAAACAAACAGCTAAATAGTAGCTGAAATAACTGAAACTAGCAGAAATAAGCTGAATGGAACAAGCTGAAATTAACAGAACGAAGTTAGAAGCACAAAAATGTTGCAAGTAGCAGAAAGATTCTGAAAGGAGTGCAAAACAGCTGAACAAACAGCTGAAAGTAGCTGAAAACAATTTAAATTTGCACAGGAAGCTGAAAGAAGCTGAACCAGAACAAAATGTGAAAGGAGCAGTAAAAGGTTGTAAATAATTCTAAAGATTTGAAGGATGTAAAATGAGCCCAGTTAATTTCCTATGAGACAAAAACTGGCAGAAAAGGCTAAATATTTTTTAAAAAAGCTTAAGTTTCACCAATACCAAAAGTCATAGCAGGATTGTCCTGAAAGAGCTGAATGTTTTGATTTATGATTTGTTGAAATAGCACCAAAATTGAGGGACGAGAATTGTGCCGAAAAATGGATCAGTTAATGCTTCATAAACATTCAAACTAACAGTTTAAAGTTGGAACTTGTAAACCGACACATCGACTCTTATATCAGCTAAAACAGGAAGTTCAAACCGTGACCACAGCTCCTGCTTCTAACAAACTTATTACTGCTGTTGAATACATTTAAAGTTCAACAGATAGGTTTCTAAAATGTGGTTAAAATAAAAAAAAAAGGATCTTTGTTGTCAAATTAAGTGACAAATATGTTAAACGTGTTTCTTTGGATCATTTACTTTGCACCTTTGTTGCTGTTTGGAGATATATATTTAAAAAAAAAGTTGGATTGAATGACGTGTTTAAATGAGAAGCTACATTTAATCAGAAAAAAAAGAGAGAATTTAGAGGATGGATACCTAAACATATCAGGAGACTGGTGGTATTCCAGCGCTGCCACAAGCTGAGGGTGAAAACTTAACGCAGCAAATAGTGGGACCTGTTGACAGAGGCCTCAAGTGTCCAAAGATGAGTAATCCCAGATGTGTAAACACTTTAATGAACAGAACTCCTCTGGACTGGCCCAGGCCTCCCTTGCAAAAGAGATCTATCTCAATGGGGTCTACCTGCTTAAATAAAGTTAAAATATATATTAGATGTCCATATGAGATCCATATAGTAAAAGGATTTGCTCCAGCGTAAACAAGCTAAATGTAATGTTTTACAGCCTCAAACATGCAGAGGAACAAACTGCAGACCAACTGTGGTTAGCAACGATAATAGTCACAAAGTTCTGTTTTTACTTTCAGTCATTTTTATAAAAATATTTTTAATTTCCTTTGAGAAAGCTGCATGAAGTTTGTGCTAATACCCCCGCTACAGACAGACTGCAACCAATTCTGTTTGCAGTCAACACATTGTAACTGGAATGGTTGCGTCAAAAATAAAATTAAATGAAAACACACGCACAAACAGCAGTAGTTGTGTAAAATGCTGCATTTCACATCAATAATCAGAGATGTAATTATGACAGACCAAAAAAGAACAGTTATAAAGACAAACAACGGGGTCTATTCAAGAATACCTTTTTTTTTAATAGGAAGATCCTGTCACAATGTTCACAAGACTAAAATTTAATTCCTTTTGGTAAGGCAGCAATAGAGCAAAATATGCTTTAAGTGCAGGGAAGTATTGATTGTTGTGTTTTGGTTCCTTTGTATAATGTAAAAGTTGACATTTTCATATTTGCCCTTGTTTAATGTTCAAGAGGAGCATTACTTTAGTGATAGTGACACACACACAGTCTAACTGGGTGCCTGAAGGCAGCACCTGTTGTTGTCCACCTGGAAAGGGTCTTGCTCTTCCTTCAACTTTAATGCGGCTCGAACGACGTGTACCCCAAAACGACCGGCTCAGCGCCGTGATGTGTGCTGTTTCGTTACCATGGCGATGTAATTGGTAAACAAATTGAAAAATCACTGACAGAACTAGCTTCTAACTGCCACAGTGAGGTCACATGACCTAGAGGGAAGAGGCCTCTGAATAAAACTGATTAACCTTTGGAGCCATTTTGGTTCAAGATGGCTGCCACAGCAATCTCAGAAAACTAAAGTGACTAACTCTTTGACATATTGAGCTGGAATTTGGTATGGTCGCAGCTGAGAGCGAGTTGTTAAACATTCCTAATGAAAGTTAAAAATCCAAGATGGTCGCCGTAGCTAAATGGGAGAAAAAATACGATAACTCAGCTACTTAGCTGAAATTTGGCGTGGTGCTAGCTGAGAGCAACGCCCAATAAATACTGAATTCAAATTAAAAAATTCAAAGATGGCCACCTAAGCTATATTTAAATGTCTTTAACTCAAAATATTTTTTTACACATACAGAGCTGAAATTTGGTGGTTTTAGCAGAGAACGTTTCTCATCACGTACTAAATCCAAATAGAAATCCAAGATGGCCACCATAGCTTAAAAGGGAAAAAATGAATAACTCTTAGATTTTTTTTTTTGTGTTTTTTTTTTTTTTTTTGCCATACTGCGCTGTATGAAGGTAGCTGAGCGCGAAGCCCATCACAGTACTGTCAAATGAAAAACTAAAAATGGCTGCCACATCAGTTCCCATCAAAGTTTCTCTAGAAACATTCTTGTTTGTTACCTACACACGTTATTTTCTGTTCTCTATCCCACATAAGACTATTATTAGTAAACTGGCTTGAAAAAAATACATGATTTATTTTTCATACAACTTATTGTCTATACTCCTGTTATACAGCAACATGGTGTTTCTTTGTTGTGGGACACTTCATGGCAGAACAACAGACTATTCTAACTTTTTATTTCATGCAGAGCTGCGCTGCAACATTACTACTTTGAGACAAACAATTTAAAGACAACCATCGAACACGTTTCCATCCTTGTTCTGCCTGCTTTTAGCACTGTGACGCTAAACGAGCCTAGAAGGAAGCAATTAAACAGGAGCGTTGGGCGTTTTTGTTTTTTTGTGACTGCAGCAACATTTTGTCCACAGCTGGATGGGTGGTAAGGGTGAGGTGCTGCTAGATGTCACAACATCCCACAAATTACAACGATTTGACCTTTATGTGCATAATTACATTTGAGTTAACTAAGGTAACTCCTGTTCTTAACTACTTTTAGGTGCATACAATAGTTTTACTAGAGAGCTCACTCGATATTAGTCGTTTTTATTTCCCACTTCCTTTCAAGTTTTGCAGTGCAACAAAAATACTAAAAATAAGCTCAAGTATCTGAAATATCTTCATGCCATACATTGTTTCCTTGTCAAAGCCCAGCAACTACACTACCGACAATAACGCACCAACCACAGATACGGTAGGTTGAATGTTTCATTTAAGTTACAGCAGTAGCCAGTACAGTAATTACTCGACTCTTGAGTTTTTTTTACATATGCAGTGAAACTAATGAGCCGACGTCCTCAGATGTGTCAAATCTGTGGATTTTTCCTTCAAACAGAAGATAGAAAAAGCCATTAATAAGCCTTTTCCTATAATAAGCTCTGATTTTTCCTCCATAAATTCCAACACGTTTGCTGAACAAGGCCCTGCAGTGCAGATGACTGTAGGTGGATTAACTCTTCGTGTGCCAGTTTTCACAGCAACAAGGACTGCTCTGAATCGGGTGGTGCTGGGCTGGACCCAGCTATGACCACAGCTATGTGGCTGTTTGTTCAGCCCTCATGCCCGGGGCTAAATACAGACGGTGATAGATGTAGGATGGCTACTAGCGCACTCTCAAATGAAGAAGACGTTGTGAGTTAAAGACTTTCAGATACAGTTTGACAGCAGGATGAGTCCTGTTTGGGATGTGTTTTAAACAGTGGAGTGAAATGGGTTCAAACTGGGTGATTTGACATCAATTTTAGGTGGAAAAACTCAAGACAGCAACTAACTTTCAGTAACTTTCCACAAGATTTTATAAGCATTCTAAAAAGGGAACAGCCTTCTTTCCTTTGATATAAATTATGTTCACTTATTTACAAGCTAACAACCTCATTTTGTGTAGCAATAAATACTTTTTGTGCTGACAGACATAAATAAAAGTTTCTGAAACAATCTTCTGTGTTCAGTTTCACAGTCAGCACAACCATCTGCGAGAAGAGAACCTGCTCCTCTGAAGACTGACTTTCATTCATGGCTCATTAATTCTTATGAAAACGAAATGCAATAGGAGGCACTTTTCACCAGCTTTTTCAGTTGTTCAACAAAAAGCACGATCTGCTCAGTTGTACAAAGCATTATCTCAGTTATAAATCAAAATAAATACAGAAGGGATGTTTCAAAAAGGTTGCTTCAGTTTCTAGAAAAATAAAAATAAAAGCAAACCTGTGCGACAGATGTTTGGTGGATAGAATCACATGCTCTGTCGTTTTTATTCCTCGGGCAGACTTTTTCATTTCCAGCACTGAAACCAGAAAAAGCCACTCTCCACAACCATTTTTTTTTTTTTTTTGGAACTGTAGAAATATTTGAATGAAAAAAAAAAAAAAGTGCAAATTTATGATTGTTCAAAAGTCTAAAAGAAAAGGTTTAGTCCTCTGGTCTGGGGTCATCAACTCCTGAGATACTCTGGTGTGGAGTAATTGAAGAGCATGAAGTCCATGCGATACAAGTTAAACAGTTTCTTCTGATAGAAAGGACTGATGTGCTTGAAGAAGCGTGCTGCCATGTCACCATCAGTCCTGGTGCTTTTGCCAGATGTTGGAAATTGAACTGTTCCTTCCATGCTGGCTAATTTGAGGACAGACTGAGCATCTGGTTCCAGAGTTTCGTACTTCCCCACCACATCATAGTGGATCAGACAGGGATGGCACAGGGAGTGCACCCGCTCCCAGTGCTCATTGAAAGGTTCTTCCCGTTGTGTCCGAGGGTCTACGAGATACTGAACAAACTCGCGGAAAGAGACGTCGTTTCCTTTCTCCAGGGCTTCAGGCTCAGGGTCAGTCCGATACTGGCGGATGATCTTTGTTCCGTAGCGTTTATGGAAGGCCGTGTTGTAGCTTCGTGTGAATTTATTCCTGTAGGCCGACACGAGGCGTTCAAAGGGCTCACGCACAAAGACGAACTTGAGGTAGCTGCGAAGACGATGGTTTATCTCCGCAACTGAGAACTCAGAGAGCGTGCGGAGGTTACCTGCAACATGAGCCTCATTGGCAGGGATGGCAAGTGGGTCAGTGTAGCGGCCGTCACTGGTCAGAACCATGAACACACGCTTCCAATTGGTGCAGGCGACCTGGAAGATCCAAAATAGAGACAAATGTTAAACACAAACAATCCAGGGGAAAGGACACTTTTCAAAAAGTATTTACCAGGGCAGGTTCTGTAAGGAGGCTGTTTTATGGGTGTTTAATAAAGTAAGGAACACAATCAAATGGATCATTTAACAGAGACTTGAGAAGATAGCCAAATGTGCTTGGTTCAGCCTCACTTGAGACTACTGCAGATTAACTGTCTTCCTGCTGTGCTCAGCGTGAATTAAAATACTGCACACACACATACATTAAGATGCATTTACAAGCCAGCCTTAACAAGAACATTAAGTCTCCATGTTGGTCACAAATGGGCTGACTTGCATTTTTTGTACATTTGCTGCATCTGTAAACACCATTTGAAGTCCCCATAAACAATCATTTATTTAAGGTTTTACCAATCATGTGTTATCACTGTGTATGTGAAAGTACCTTTAATAATGCAGCGCAAACAGATAAAAGACCACTAAGTTACTCTTAGTTCATCCACCGAGTCGACCATGAAGTTTGTTGTATAAAAAACTTGATGTATCATGAACACAATACAAGTATTACAAAGTACTGCAATAAATCAAACACCATTATACTTTGAGTACCATGCATTCATGTTCTAAATGCTAACAATGTATTTGGTCAATTCAATGGGCTCCCACTGGCCTTGACACTAGGAATGCACAATATATGTGGTACATGGTAGAAACGATAGACATTTAGACTATGATAGAGATCTGTAACGTACCGGCTAACCGCAGTAATGCTGTGTCTGATGTAAAATCAGAGCTGTCAGATTTAACAGTTACGTTTTTTTGAGTTGAAAACTGCGTAAATGGTGTTCAAGTCTGTTTTCTTCAAGAGCCAAGTAGCAAAGCTACAAGCTAACTATGGCCGGCTTGCCGTACTGTTGCCGTATTTGGACGCATGCACAAAACGCTGTGTTCTGTCAAAAGATAAAGTAAGCATTGGTCAACTTTAGAGAGTGCATTTGTGGTAAAATAAATAAATAAATGGTTAAACCTGTTCTCTAATCTGTGAAAAGAACGCTGTATTGTGTGATTTTACTACGAGACCCTCTCTAGGAAACTGGTCGCCATTTTGTGTCAGCTCTCCTTAAAGCAGAAGGAAATGCCCACTGGAGGAATTGCTCCTTTGCTTTTGAAGTCAAACCTTCGTCTGTCGGAAACTGGTCCACTGGACAGGTGGAGACTGCACCAGGCTAATTTTCCAAGAATGGCAAGACTGGCCAAGAAATCCCTTTGCATTCCAGCCACGAGTGCTCCCTTAGAAAGGACATTAAGCATTGGTGGCAACACTGTTTCATGCCAACATTCTCTGTTAAAACCAGAGACTGTGGACACACTAGTGTTCTTGGCCAACAACCTTTAGACTAACAAATGACAGTGAGATTTAGAATGAGTTTTGTAAAATGTTTCAATGTGCACTTTTTTTATGTAAAATGCTGCTCTGTTCCATTTCTTAAGTGAGAATACTGAAAACTAAGAGTTAACAACATATTTTGTTTAAAACATATGGCTGTAGCTACATAACATATATTTTGCACGGTTTTGCACTACAAGAACGAAGCCCAATACTTGATTTGTTTTGTTTTGCTTTTTTTATGTTTTTATTTAAAAAGTCTCTGGACCTGGTAGTTGAATTTTCTTGATTAAGATTATTTTGTGGTATAGCAGTTTTCAAAATAAGTGATGGCAAAATGACACCCTATGCTTTTTTTCCCCATTCCTATTGCAAGTTTTCTACCAAAAACATATAATGATACAGTATACAGTATATTACCGCCACCCATCACAATAGATATTGTGATATGAATTTTATGCCATATCACACATCCCTACTCGACACCCACACCTGGTATAGACGAGTGAAGATAGAAAAGAAAATGAGTGAGGAAACTGTGGGTACAGTCATATATTGCAAGTATTTCTTACACTATGAGGCCCTACTTTATATTAAAAAAGTAAAAAGATGTACTTCCATTTTATTATGGCTAAAAGTGAACCAACAACTGTTGCTGCCTTGCTTCGATACTAGAAAAACAAGATAATTAATTCTTGTTTCTTGGTTTATTATACATTCTTTAGATGAGTGTTTATTTGTGCATGAACATCTAATTATATATTTTCAAAGCATACCTACATATTGATGTATCCAACAATATGTTTACCACAAATCTGAGTATGGATTTAGATGAGTTATGACTAATAAGATTACAAAACCACACATCGCATTACAGTAACTGTTGCCTTTAGCGCATCAGTATGCATCATGAACTCATACACTGTTTTTAGCTTCCAAACTGCTACCCTGACAGTCAACCTGCCCTCAAACCCTCAGACTACTTGTCTATAATTTCAGCTACACCGATGCATCTCATGTTCACCAACCTTTGGTACGTAGCAGTAAATAAGGCTGTGTTTATCATCCACAATGAGGTGTTTCAGGTCCTCTGGTGAAAGCACCCGGCGCTTCCTCGTGTGGCTCAGACACGCCTGCTCCAACAACTCCCTGCGGCCTTGGAGGGACTTCTGAGCTCCCGACAACTGAACCTGCTTTTGATAAAGACGTTGCAGGATGAATGGGGAAAAAGAACCAAATGGGAAACACATAATCTCCTTTTAAACAGAAAAATGTAAATGGATTGGCAGGAAATCTATTGAAACATAGCCAGGTTACTTAAAGGAGTGGACTTGTCCAACGGATTGAAGCAGTGTTTATTTGTGGTCAAATTTGTATTTAGCTATAGAAAAAAATGTTTCTGTGACTGCAAGAGATGATTCCTGGGTATTTGTACAAATTGAACACATTCCTGAGTTTAAACAATAAAAAAATAAACAGAAATAAGTATTTTATACACATTACAGTGGTTATTGAAAGTTTGTGAAGCATTTAAAATGTTCTACATTTCTGCATAAATGACCTAAAACCTCAGATTCTCACACAAGTCCTACAAATAAAGATAACCCACCTAAACAAGTGAGACAAATATACTTGATAATTTATTTATTGAGGAAAATTATCCAATATTTGTGAGTGGCAAAAGTATGTGAACCTCTAGGATTATCAGTTAATTTGAAGGTGAAATAAGTCAGGTGTTTTCAATCAGTGGGATGATGAGCAGGTGTGAGTGGGCACCCTGTCTGATTTAAAGAACAGGGATCTATCAAAGTCTGCTCTTCACAAAATGTCCACATTCTCTGAGGTCAGTGGACCAGTTACTTCTCACAGTTCCAGGAACTCGTCTTTGGTGCAGAGGTGACAGGGTCTTCTCTGACGCAGGGCCAAGACTTTGGAACGAGTTACCTCTGCTTGTCAGACAGGCCCCCTCCCTCTTGGTTTTCAAATCCCATTTAAAAACCCACTACTATTCTGTAGCTTTCAACACCAGATGATCTGTGGTTGAACATGTTTGCTTCACACAGGTTGGTCGTTATATTTATTATTTGTGAGGTTTTTATGTCTATATTCTGTTTTTACTTCATTTTGTATGTTGCTTATGTGTTGCCTGTTTTTCTCTTTGTGCAGCACTTTGGTTGGCCTTGTTGCCGTTTTAAGTGCTCTAAAAATAAAATGGTATGGTATGTTTGTGGAGGAACAAAGGAGATTTCTGAGGACCTCAGAAAAAGCTATTGATGCTCATCAGGCTGGAAAAGGTCACAATACCATCTGTAAAGAGTTTGGACTCCACCAAACCACAGACAGGTCGTGTACAAATGGGGGAAATTCAAGACCATTGTTACCCTCCCCAGGAGTGGTGGACCAACAAAGACCACCTGAATAGCAAGGCATGTAATAGTCGTCCAAGACACAAAAGACCGCATGGTAACTTTTAAGCCAAGGGTTCTCAAACTTTTTGGGGTTCAGGGACCCCCTCATAACCTTCATGTTTACTAAATAATTTTCAATTTGTCTTTAATGCCATGTAATATTGGCTCATTTTCCTTAATAAAAATGTCCAAGTATAATATTTTGTCTCGGTCGTTTAACTGGATTCTCTTTATTTACTTGTAGGACTTCTGTGAATGTCTGATGTTTTAGGTTATATTTATGCATAAATATAGAAAATTATAAAGGCTTTACAAACTTTCAAGTACCACTGTATTTATTTCATTTGTATACAAAAATATGTGCACACATTTTAAGATGGATTTAAAAGCCTGCTGCATGTAAGGTTCACTTCCATAAATCTTATGTGAGAAATTGATTGTACATTGACTAAACTGATTTCTATTTAGCCTTTGGCATAAATTGTAGTCAATATTGTATGTATTAATCACAGAAATATATATTTTTTTAAGCTGGTTGGTTGAAAAGGGTGAACACTTAGTTATTTATACACCTGCCCCCCAACCCAGCTACTGTTCTAGTGTGTTTTTGTTCTCACCTGGTCTCCTTTGTAGAGAGTCTGCAGTGGACTTCTCCTGCTTTTTGCCGGTCTGCTGTCAGTTTTCAAAGATGGTTCTACAGAGAAATAAAATAAAAGACAAGAAAAAATGATTTATTTATTAACCTTTATTTATTTAACCAGGCAAATCCCATTGAGATCACATATCTCTTTTGCAAGGGAGGCCTGAACCTGAAGGCTGTCTAACATTCATGTTTTTGGACTGTGGGAGGAAACCTGAGAATTCAAAGAAAACCCACACATGCACGGAGAGAACATGCAACTCCACACAGAAAGACCCCAGGCCCAAACTGAGGATTCACCAGCAGAACCTTACTAGTTGGCTTTTCTACATACACTGTATGTGAATGTTCCTGTAAACTGCCCTGACACACTGATTTGGCATTATATAAATAAACTGAATTGAATAGAATATAATCTGCAAATTGGCTTCTTCTTTTTCTTCTTTTGGCTGTTCCCTTCAGAAATCACAACAGCGAATCATCCTCCTCCATCTCATTCTGTCCTCTGCATCTTCTGTCATCACCACAACACCCTCTGAGTTCTCTCTAACAGCATCAAGTAAAGTAAGTAAATTATCTGTTGTTTATGTATGGCACAACAATTACATTATTTCATATCATTTGTAACACTGGTTTATTCTCTACATAATTAAACCTGAATTAAATTTGTGTTATGAGTTTGTGTTCCAATTAATTTACCAACAATCTGTGTTATTTATGTGACGCAACCACGGCAAATCCTTACATATTATTGTGTGTGTGTGTGTGTGTGTGTGTGTGTGTGCGTGCGTGCGTGTACAAGACAGCAATCTTCACAGACTGCTCTGACAGGTTCCCCACTGAGCTAAGACCAAGTCATTATGTGAAAAATGTAAACTGTGTCATGCAGGTCTTTAAAAGGCATTATAAAGATGTCCAAACAGTGTTGTGCTGCTGCAACATTTAGAGCCAACTTTCCACTGCTCCACTTCTCAGATTTACGAGAAGGAAAATCCACTGCCCCCCCTTTTAACACTTACATTAGTTGCATTTGTCTTTTAGACTTTCTTTGATTTTCCAAACCATTTTTAAATTTGGTTTCAACTTCAGAAAAGCTGTCATCTTTCTGAATCAACTCAAATCAGACAGTTTAATGCAAAACAAAAAGGACACCTATTGCCTTTACACAACCAAGTAATGCATTAGCAGAAGCTAATGAGCCATGCCACGTCTCTCCACACTTTCAAACTTTTAAAAATACTTCTGCTTTTTCCTTCCCTCGCCATTTCTGCTGCTTCCTTATGGCTGTTTATGTTAAACCCTGCACCTAATGAGACGAGTAGGAAAAGAGATTTGTTTTACAGATGTGGCTAAACAATGAAGAAAACGTATGCAAATCTTCCACAAAGCTGGAGTGAGTCAATGGTAAAAAAAAAATGTGGGGATAGGTTTATGCAAAGTACTTAAAAAGAGACTCAATATATGGTGTAAAATCCTATATCATACATAAAGAATCACAGCTGAAGTGATGATCTGTTGCATAAACAGAATCCAGTCAGAGCTCAGGGTTGCCTCAGGGTTTACTATAATATTATTAAATCTGTTTCACTGCTCTGAAATGACATCCACCTTTAATGCATTTCTGTGTCAATTTGGAACTCTAGTTCTATGGAAAACGGTACCGTTTCTAATGCAGTAGTCCCTTGCTACTTGGCGGTTCATTTTTCACAGGCTCACTATCGCAGTTTTTCCAAGTATGATTGGACATGACACACAATGTCTAATTGACAGATGAGCCGCATGAACGCCATGAAATTTTTATTAAAAATAAATTATTTTAAATGATTTAGCACCTGTGTGCAGCCCACAGCGGTGGGAGAATCTTCCTCTTGCAGCTGATCAGCTGATCTCTGTGCAGAGTGGAGAAGTGGGCGTGGCCAAGGGTGTGCCGCCGGAGGCAGAGAGCTGAAATCTTGACATTCTGTGCTCTTTTTGAGCGTTTAGAGTTTAGAAACATTGTTTAGAATATTGAAATAATGTGGGAAGGATTTAAAACTTGTAAAAAAATAAATAATAAAAATTGTAGGCATCCTTATTGATTGTCTATTGTTGTTGTTGGTCACTGTTGTCATCACTCTTTGTTAAAATCCAGATCTCTCTTGTAAATGAGTCCCGAGGCTCAATGGGATTATTAACCTGTAGAAAAGGTTGATTAAAAAAAAAAAAAAAAAAAAAAACTGTATAATACTTAATAATTGTAGTAACTACTTTGTGGTTTTTCACTTATCGCAGGATTTCAGGGTACGGATCCCCCACAATAAACAAGGGACTACTGTACTCTGAGATTAAGCAACGCTTTAAATCATAACTGCTTCCTGTCACATTAAAGAAGCAGAAATCACAAAAAAATAAATAAATAAATAAAAAAAAAAAACAGAACAGCTATGGTGGTAGTGACTCAGCAAATAATGTGAGATGGATAAGGTTGTGGTGTTTCTCTGTTCCTCCTACGTGTGTGAGCTTAAAATCCTCAACTTCCTCTTGAAGAATCTCTGTCAATTCACTCAAATACACAAAAAAACAGACGTGTAAGTTGTAAGTACATTGTCAATGCCTTAGGGTAAAACTGACATTGGGTCAAAACAAAAAAAAAACATGTTTTTTATGACAACAATAATGTAAACATATGTTAATAAAAGTTAAAAGTAGAATTGAATAAGAGGCTTTATTGTCATTTCATCAGAAGTACAACACAATTACTTTGCTGAGTATGATTACAAGACTGATATTGAACCACTTGTCTCCTACTATTATTATTATTATTATTATTATTGTTATTATTATTATTATTATTATTATTCAGTTCGGTTGTGGCCCTTACATGAAAGCTGAGAAAGCTTTGAGTTCACTGTAGAGCCTCCCAGAAGGTAAAAGGCAGAAGAGATGATGGCGTGGATGGGCCACGTCTTTTAGGATGTTGTGGTTTCTGCAGAGGGAACGAGTTCAGGGAGGGCAGTGTGGAGCTGATGATTTTCTCTGATGTTTTTATGACAAGACTTTTCCGGTCTGCCTCTGTGCAATTTGCATACCACGTTGTTGCACAGTATATGAGCACGCTCTCTCAATGGAGCAACTGTAAAAGGCTCAGAGCAGCTCTGCCGACAGATTGCTCGACACCATTGAGCCCTTTGTTTGTACCTGGGTAGAGGTTTTGATTGATCATTAGAAGTCATCACTGATGTAGATATCTACCCCTGGATACTTAAAACTGGAACCTTTCAGTATGGAGTGGCACAATTAAACGTATCCAGCATTATTAAGGAGAAGTCACACAAACAGCTGTCTGACACCCAAGAGGTTTTAAACGTACAGACTATACTACATCAGACAAACTATCAGTTTACAACATAATGAATCAAGCATCTTAAATTCTCTATACAGAGCTGCAGTTCACATCTGTGCCAGATCATTTGACATCAAACTTACTAGCTAGAAGGTTTGATCAAGAAGCAAGAACGTGTGTCAAAAAACTCACGTTGAGGCTCTGCTTGTATTGAAGGTTTACTGACAGCTTCAAAGTACTGCGTTACAAGATGTGATCATAAGAACCATCACAATTCAGATGATACAACAAATTTCTGCCCTAAAACAAAATAAATTTTACAGAATGAATCATAGGTTAGTCTGAATATACGTATAAAGTTGTAGTCATCTTATTGGGCTGCGATTGTTGGAAACTAGTTGGCAACTAAAACTGCAAGAAAATGGTCTCATTTTCGGTCGCAGTCATATTGATGTCTGAGGGCTTGCAACAAAGGACAGAGCAAGCTGTGCGTCTATTTTCGGCAGACAATCTTACAATTCTGGAACTGTATTTGTTGGAACGGCTTACAAAGCTGTATTCTAAAAATCTAAGCCATTCAAATTATTTTGGTTCACACCTTTGTGCCCTCTCATGCCCCAGCTGGTCGAAGCAGATGGCCACTCATCCTGAGCCTGGTTCTGCTGGAGGTTTCTCCCTGTTAAAAAGGAAGTCTTTCCTTTCCACTGTTGTCAATGTGCTTGCTCAGTAGGGGTGTAACAACACATCCAGCTACATTGATACATTCATTAAATTATTACAGATCCTATTACATCATGGCAAAACGAAAACATTGGTTCATGTCGTCATCTTTCAAATATGTTTTTATTTTGAAATTCCCAAGAAATGTCTGTCACCATTTCCGTGCTCTGCGGCTACCTTAACATGGCAGCCAAGGCAGAAAGTACGGATGATGACATTCACTCTACTGTTGGATTTAAATCAACGGCAGTGTTTCCCCTACCATTACGTATACAGGTGGGGTGCCCCGCCCCGTCAACAGAACCGAGCGCCCCGCCTACCCAACGCTCCAACCACCTGTCGGCACTGACG
>JARVLU010000103.1:31491022-31502109 GCA_031762415.1 Simpsonichthys santanae | reverse complement strand
CATCACTCTGGAACAGAGTAAATCTGGACTCATCAGACCACATGACCTTCTTCCATTGCTCCAGAGTCCAATCTTTAATAGCAAATTGAAGCCTTTTTTTTTTTTCCCCAGTTAGCTTCACTGATTATTGGTTTTCTTAAGGCTACACAGCTGTTCAGTCCCAATCCCTTGAGTTCCCTTCACATTGTGTGTGGAAATGCTTTTACTTTCACTATTAAGCATAGCTCTGAGTGCTTCTGCTGTTTTAATTCCACCAAACGTTTAAGTGATCGCCATTCACGATCATTCAGGATTTTTTTTTCCGGCCACATTTCTTCCTCGAAGACGGTGGGTCCCCACTATCCTTCCAGTTTTTAATAATGCGTCGGACAGTTCTTAACATAATTTTAGTAGTTTCTGCAATCTCAGATGTTTTCTCTGCTTGATGCCAATGATTTGACCCTTCTCAAACAGACTGACATATTTTCCACGACTACGCAATGTGTCTTTCAACATGGTTGTTTAAGAAATGAGAAGCAACTCATCGCACCAGTTGGGGTTAAATAACTTGTTGCCAGCAGAAAGATAATTATCCAATAGGAGGCTCGTACCTACTTGCTTAATTAAATCCAGGTGGCAACTTTTTTTTTTTTTTTTTTGTGTGGCCAGGCAGTGTATAAAGTTGGTTAATATTTTGTTTAACTCACAAGTTAAAGGTTAGAGCACAACTACCACTGGCAGGTAATGCTCCAGTGCTGACTGCATGTCCTCTGCAGCCTTTTATGCTCCTCATGCTCATCAAGCCGATGATCCCCAGGTGCTGCTGAATGGTGCTCAGATGTGGCTGCAGAGCAGAACTCCTGCAGTTTTAAAACATGCATTTAGTAGCTAATTTAGGTTAGCAGTCAAGTTCAAAGATTAACTTGAATCATAAAATTTATTTAAATTTTTCGACACCACCATGTCATTAAAGGCGTTATTAAAGCCAGACCTTTAGACTAAGATCATCCTATATTGAGAAATGGTCAACTTGGTCACACATTGATACTGTTACACAGAGTTTTATTCATTATTGCAAGATGTCATGCTCAGATTATGTTTTGTGAATGACTCTCAACTACTGCCACATCGAAAAGATGATTCAGATGCTTTAGACAGACAAGGAAGCGTCAGAGTTCAAATAATATTGTTACAATAAACAAAGACAGTGCGCTCACTTTTAAAAGACGCTGTTTCTGTTTCACATTGGCCCCACCAAGTTCAAAAGAAAATATACCAGAAATGTGACAAAATGGGTAAAATTGTGTGTATCGTGTCAAATATTTCAAATAGTAGAATGTTTTTGTCCATTGTTTGTATTTGTAGGATATTCATGTCACAGGCAGTGTAGCATTTTTTGCTCAACTGCTTTCCCAAGGCGACTAGAAGTTTTTATTGTAAATCAGGTCAAATTGAGGAATCTCGTTCTGCTTTATTGTTTCTTCCCCCCCTAGATGATTACAACTTCTATTAAACTCTTGCGTGGGATTATGAATCAGAGTGAGCGTGTCTCCACTCATTTCCTCTATAAGTCATTGTGAACGTTACAAGAGATGGAAAATGCTGCCAGAGGAAATTAAGCAACCGTTTTCCTTGAAACTGTTGCTCAAATACTTGAGAATTTTATAGTCTCAAGTGTTTAAAACCAAAAAACTTCTAAATAAAACATATCATCATAGAGTATTTGCATGTGAAATAAGCCAAAACACCTCCAGTTATTGTATGAGACTCGATGTGAAGGTTGTAAAATCTTATTTTTCACAAATCATGACATCATGGGCTTTCTAGATAAAACTGGAAATTTAATTTATACATCACACCAGACTTCATTTAAAGTCATGCAATGAGTTGAGATGGGAGATTAAGTTTTTTTTTTTTGACAAACAAAAAATTGTTGCTGCAGAATAGTTGTTTACCCAGCTTCAAATGATGAAGGTGGGCGATAAAGTTTTTGCCCTGGTCATCTTAATTGGTCTACTTTACCACACTTCATTGTTATGCTGATGACTGTCAAATTTATCTGCTCTCAAAACCCAACAGTTTTTGCTCCATTCACCCTCTGTTAAAATGTTTTGACGACATCAAGACATGGATTGCTTCAATTTTTTTGTTTTAACAAACAGAAAACTGAAGTTATTGTTGTTTTGCTGACATTTCTGGGTCAGAGTCATTTACGCAGAACAACTCTGGGCAGATTTTGTTGGATTGTTGCCACATAGTGTTAAATTACCTTGGCTTGTACTGATGTGTGTTCATGTTCAAACAGAAAATATAACAATTTATTGTTTGGGCGCGTTTTTGTGTGATTTCATTTTTTATTACAGATTTTCGGGCTGGAAAACCTCGACTATCTGGCAACACGCACTAATCCTGGGATGGTTTTGGACTCTGACCTCAAGTTTAATAAACTAAATTAACTCTTTATACAACAACAACAAAAAAAAGGTTCTTCCAGTTAAGGCAGATAGCTAAGCTTAAGTCCGTGTTAACGAGTTATGACGTGTTGACCAGATCAGACCTTGATAAAATAGTCCATGCCTTCATTACAACCCGACTAGACTACAACGTGCTTTATGTTGGGGTCAGTCTGGTCTCGCTTTCACGACTCCAACTCGTTCAAAATGCTGCAGCTCTGCTCTCAACAGGAACTCATAGGTTTGATCATATTTCACCAGTTTTGTCCTCACTTCACTGGCTCCCTGCGTGTCAGAATTGATTTTAAAATCCTCCTGTTGAACTTTAAGTGCCTAAATGGTGTTGCAGCTATTGGTTGAAGCAAAACCAGGTCGAAACTCAGAGAAGATCTGACTTTTTCAGTCATGGGCCCTAAACTCTGGAACAATCATTAGACAGGCCACTTCACTCCAATCTCTTTTAAAAACATCTGTTTTCACTGACGTTTAACACGGTATGGTTTTGTTTCTCATTGTTTTTGTGTTTTTATTTTTTATGCTTTTAATTACTTTGTTATTTTTTTTTCTTTAACGACTGCCTTGCTCTTATTGTTAAGCACTTTGGTAACAGCTGCTGTTTTAAACGCGCTTTATAAATAAATTTGACTTGACTTCTTCAAAATGCCTCCTATTTGGTTAAATTCAATTCACCAAGGTGGAAAAGTTCTGTGAGTTTTGATTTATCTTATGACAAGTTGTGAACAAGCTAGACTTTTACGAGCACACAAAACAAGAGGATGCCTCTGTGGGTAAATCTGTGTGACACCACAAAGCTTTGATGATCTGTCTGCAGTTGGTCGACACATGGGAGTAGTCCATGACAGCCCGAGCTCTTCCACATGCTACGTCTTTGATAACTGTTTCGGGTCGCTGAGCTTAAATGAGAGCCCGAGTTGGAGCAGTCGTGTTCTGAGATGCCACATCAGTAACGAGGCACAGAGCTTTTCATTAAACTGATCTGACTGAGTTAGCAGGAAAAGCTGGCGTGTGAGTTTTTACCAGAATCTCACAGGGTGAGCCAAGCAGAACGTGAGCAGGAGAGCAAGACTTTTAATGCACGCTAAACAAGAAAATGGTTGTAAAACTTGAAACTTTGTCTAATTATTGCTCACTATCGAAGGTGATCATGAACCTCTCAACAGATAATGATAAAACCTTTAATGCTTAAAAACCTTAGCTATTAACAATTAGGTACTTTTTGTTTCAACCAGACCACTTGGTCATTTTGAAAAATACATTATGATGGATTTTACTGAAACTCTCACTAAAATGGGTGTACATGAACAACTGATTTAACTTTTGGAGTCAACCCATTTCAAGATGGCCGCCACACCCACTGAAACTTGGCCCACACTAAGGTGGATCCACCTTAGCCACTACTGAGCTAAAATTCTAAGTGGTAGGGCTTAATTTGTAAACCAGTAGATGCTGGAACACAAATAGCGGGTGGGCTGGCATGGGTGGGGGCTGCGGGTGGGGGGCCTAGGGGTCCTCTCCCAGAAAATTTTGAATAAAGTAGATGCAATAATTTTCCTGCATTTTGGTGTATTTTAACGGGTTATTAAAACATTTATGTTAACCTGCATTTGTAAACACTCCGCTTCTGTCAAGCAACCCGGAGCCCGACCCGGCCTGGCCAGCCATAATAATATGCTTAATGTGCGGACTGGGCCAGTGTCGGGCTTTGATTGCATCAGCGGATGTGTGCGGCTGACAATCCAATTATTTGGCAACATGGCTTACTATACTATCACCAGCCACACACGGCCATTTGACTGCGCCCTGACCGGCCTTGAAAGAGGTTAAAAAAAAGTCCAGTTAAGCTTCAGATGGGACTATACCTCCAGGCAACTCGCCTTCAAAGCCCAAATGAATGTTCGTTTAGCCGCTGCACTGCTGATGACCCAGACAGGTGCGATCCAAAAATATCTGACGTGCCAGAGCAGGGTCCGTGTCTGAATAATGCAGAATGCAGGCAAAAGCAGGGATGCGCTTTGACAGCCATGAAAGGCCAAACACCCTCTCAGCTCCGATCTTCTGCCCTCAGCTGCGCATGTCCGTCGACTGTTAATAACTATATAAGCAGTTGGGTGGGGTTCGGAAATGATGGCTACGGGCTGGGGCCAGGTCAGGTCTGTTTTTTTTTTTTTTGGCCCAAATGCAACTCTACAAGCATCCCCCCATTACTTGACAGTTCTGAGTCCAACTCTTCTCCACTGAATTTGCTGATCTGCTCATTGTTGTCCGACTCCACATGTGAAACCTCCAAGCACCTCTTCCCTCTGTTCTTGGCGGCTTCCTGTGGCTCCTGCTCGTGTACATCTGCCTGGTTAGCTCAGCACCCACCCTCACCACATTTAAGGGGCAGACATTTTTTTAAGGGTAGAGGCAGAAATGCTTGAAGAGGCAGCTCGTGTGTGATATCAATTAGCTCATAAGTGGATGTTGTGTTTAAAATGAGTGTTTATGTAATTATTTTCAGTTTACATATCCAATATAAGTTTTATTCGTTCAAGGCAGTCATATTTGTTCATCACTTTATTATTAGTAAAACTGACAATTACCGGATCCAAGCAAACAGTTACCGGAAGGCACCTTGTCAAAATAAGAGAGTTCCCGGATCCTGTTCCGGCAGGATCTGATCCAGATTAAGCCCCGGAAGTAGCTGACAGTCATTCACAACACATACTGCAGGTGCCAACAGATCATGCAAGATACTGGAACCTTTTATGTGATTGTGCATAAAGTTATTTACAAGGGTTGATCAAAACTACTCTATCACTTTTGCATATGTTAAACTTAGCTCAAATCTCTATGAAAAGTGGTGAGCAGTATGAATTCCTTCAAATAATATGCTACTCTTTTAATATGAACTGATTCTGCGGTGGACGAAAGCTCCTGCATCACCTCCTCGAAGACCCAAACTCCTCTTTTTTTAGTCCAGATTAAACCATATTGGATATTTTACTTTTTTTTTTTTTTTTTGTAAATGTAATCGTCAAAACCCATAAAGCATTTGAAAAGTTTTCCAAGTAAACAACTTCTGTCATGTGGCGTTTTGGTCACGACACTTAGGATGAAGTGTTCAGTAATGTTTAGGTGAAACGATGGAATATTGATGCTTTAGAGACAACAGCAACTCGAAAAATTACAACCAAACTGAGACCAACACTGATGTACCTGTGAAACTTTGACACAGAGTGAAAAATATTATTATGAACCGCCGTTATCTACAAAGTTCACTGGTTCATTCATCTGTTCTGAAGCTAACATGTTGCTCAGACTAACTTCTTTGTAAAACAACCATTAAAAGATTATAGAATTAGTCAATTTAATGCATGTTGATGGCTGTTTTTGTGATTTGTTTTCTTCTAGATTTCATTTCATTTCCTTCATTTATACAGGAAGTCGCACAGTTGTCTCATTTGTGTGTTAACACTCAAAGTATGTAATGAGGATGACTTTCAGATACTACCACACTAAGTTTTAGCTCCGTATCTGTGAAATTGTCTGATTCCTAATAATTTTTATGTTTCAAAAGTTAGTTGGCTGCGTCATCCATCTTGAATTGGGTGGAGCAGGCAAAGGTTTTCTCTCCTCCTCTCATGAGAATGGCATTTTGGACACTTTGCCTCATTGTGAAAAATTTTTAAGCATCAAAGTCAGGTGCTCTCCTAAACTCTTCATCATTCAGTTTCCCTTTTATTTTTATTTTTTTTACAAGTAGTGAAGGGATTAAATAAACAAGTTTGTTGCTTTCCACCCTCATCGTCATTTATCAGAACACAGAAATCCACATTTGCTTCTGGTTTAATTGAGTAGAATGAAACAAATTGTAAAAATCTGCTGCTCGTTATCGAAGAGAAATAGCCAGAGTTCAGAACATGGACTCCATGTGTCCTGCAGAGACATCTGAGTCTTCTCAGGATCTGTCCATTCTGCCATCCATCTCATCCTCTGGATCTCCCACTGTCATGAATAAAAAGCAACCACTGCAGATCGGCCTGTTCATCCTCCAAACTACCGAGGAGGATTATAAGTGACATGCAGTTAAATTTATCTTCTTAGAAACAACGACAACAAAAACCAGGATCGGTCTTTAATGCAAGCAGGACATTTATGAGGTCCATTCTGCTCACTTCTAATGTTGCAATGTTTCAATGGAATTTTTAAACATAATAAATCACAACTGCAAACTAAAACACACTTAAAATAACTTTGAATAGGCTTCACCTTCCTGGCTCAAGGTGCAATGTAAACTAAGAAAGATGAGGTAAATACGTATAAAAGCATTTTATAGTGTTTGTATATAGTAAATAAACACCCTCTCCCCCCCACACTCACCCAGTAACTTTTAATGTGGAAAATAAAACACAAATCCACAGACGAAAACAGGATTCCTTCTTCTTTCGGCTGCTCCCTTCTTCAGGGGTCACCACAGAGAACTAACTCACACGAAGCCTTGACGGTTGTTTTTACATCGGATGTCCTTCCTGACGCAACCACAGACCACCGAGCTACCACAGCCCTCTGTGTGGAGCAGCGCGCTGCTATCTAGGGCACCTGGGGGAGCAGATGGTGTGGGTTAAGAGCCTTGCTCAAGGGCTCAGAGTGGGGCAAATGAGGGTGGAGGCAGATGAGGGTGCCTCACTTATCCCACCTACATTTTGATGTTGTCTATAAAGGGTGTTGAACCTGCAACCTTCCAAATCACAGGCCCACCTTCTCTAACCTCTGCGCCACCACTCCTGTTAAGATCAATGATTAAAATATTGATCCATATGAAGTCAATTGGAATGCCTTCATAGGTCAATCAGCTGTAAAATGAGTTTATGACTTGAGAAGGAGGAGAGATGCTTGTTAGACGTTATGAGGAAAAAAAATACATTTTGTCATAGATTTAATAAAAAAAAAAAAGCTGCCAAAGTTTTCCAAGTTATCATTTTTACATGTAAATTATTTATTTCTCATTATGATCAACTGAATATATGATGCCATATTAAAGATTCACAAGGCTCTGCACGGTAGGAGGCACGCTGTGAAGGCAGCAGTGGATGGGTTTTCTGTTGAGCATGGATTGTGCACAAGTCCACACTGACCACCAGGAGGCACTGTTGACTCATCACAGTCAGGATGCTGGATTTCAGGAGTTTGTTAATGAGCTTCAGGCGACAGAGATGGAAGGACAGAAAAAGAAAAGATAGACAAAAAGACAAGTGTTGCTGTTTTCCAAAGACAATCTACAGAAACATATTCACCTGTTGTGCATGAGCTGTACCAGTCAGTGACATGACAGATTAAAATGACTCCCACTGCATAATGACCAAATCAACAAAGACATAATTGTATTGATCAAAGCTGCCTTTTGCAACACTTTGGCAAAAAGTGTCTTCTGGTTATGAAAGAGAACTGGCTAAAGTTAAACAACTCAACGGGCCAGAACATTGATCCATGTGGCTTCCAGACATCTGGGACCAGAATCGTTAAATTCTGTGTGCATGCTTAAAGGCAGAGCAAATAATGTGCATTATTTTCACCAGATTTAAGAAAACAGTAAACATCTGGCTCCCTGTTAGAAATCTTAACTTTCATAAATGTTGTGCAGAAGCCCGACTCCCCTTTCTGGCCTCAATTGATCAGGGAATCTGTATTAATAAGAACATGTCTACAGAATCACAATACATACCAGCAGTATTTACAGCAAATAATAGACACCTTTTTTTAATTAATCAATCAATCAATCAGTTTGAGTTAAGTAAAGAATCGGACAGTCAGTTTTACTTGGTGTTTCCACTCTGGAACAATGTGCAGACATAAACGTCTCAACTGGTCAAAAAAATGTATTCAAATCTACAACATTTATAGAAACATATTGTTATCACCATGATTGAATGCAACATTTTTACTTGTCTGTGTATGATCTGTATCATTAGCAAAATGTCTAATGGACTCATAATAGAATTTAGTAAAACTCACAGAAAAAAAAACTTGTAAACATCAACGACTAAAAAAATGTTTTTACACCTTCTGTAAAAATATATTGGTGTATATATGTTCATCAATGTGATCAATCAAAATCAGTTAAATGTGAACATTAGTGCTCTTTATTCAGAAAATCCACACGTCACATTTCAGGATCTGGTTATTATAAAAACAGATTAAATGTTAAATATGAATATTTCTATATTTATCACCACAGTAATATTGTTACACACATTAGTAGTTGTAAACACTCAGAGAATGCATATGTTGGTTTAGTGCTTGGCTATAATCTAAATATTTATGGAGTAAACATTTTTAATAATCATGTTAAAAGTTAAAAATGTTGTCTTTGGTGGTGCCTGTTTGATTGTGTGTCAGTTACAGGCATTAACTTAAAACACTCAGTGCTTTATGAAGTTCAGTCCATTTCCTTCTATTAGTTGACCGGCTGATCTGCCACATTTAAAATGATGGATGCTCCGACGTACCGCTGCAATGGACCAGCCCACTAAACGAGGCGTGAGCGGCCTGGCAGGTGACAACAGCCAATCAGTGATGGAGAGAGGTCAGGGGAGCTTGGAAACAATAATGATGAATGATTGTTTGAAATGTGTTTAATAGGTTAACCAAAAACTGCTGATCTAACTTCAAATCCGCACAAATTTTCTGCCCAGAGCAATTTTTACCTGCAAAATCATAATGAAAACTGACCAACTGGTGGTAAACCGCCCAATCTGGCAACAATGGCCGGGGGAGAAATGTGGGCGTGACAGAGAGCCACAGGTGGCAGAGATCATAGAGAGCTTCCCCCTGCACCTGTGGGCTGAACACAGGTGCTAAATCATTTAAAATAAATTATTTTAAATAAACAATCCATGGTATTTAGAATTTGTGTATGTAATTATGAGTATGTTGCATGCCCATACTTACATACATGTAGATAAGAGAGTGTTAGGATATGAATTTATACACATTGTTGAAATTCCCTCTGACATAACTGAAGACTACACTCCAGTCTGGTAGGTGGCGGTAATTAAATGCACCTTAAGTTGGATGCCAGCCGCCAATAAAAGCTAAAAGACGAAGAAGAAGAAGATGAAGAAACAATCCATGGCTCATCCATCAATCAGCCAATTGTGTGTCATGTCCACTCTTACTTTGAAAAAAAAAATGCAAAAGAGCGAGTCTGCCAAGTAGCGAAGGACTACTGCATGAGACCTCACGAAATGTTATTTTCAAGGTTCGACCAAAACAGCTCTCCGTTTTTCATCATTGAACACTTTTAGTCTTAAAGTTTGGCATGAAAAGTGGTGGGCGACATATTTCTTAAAGGGATGCTAGGCCTTTAATTTCCTTCTTGGTTTTTTCCCCACTTTTTTCTCACAGTACCAGGCTTAAATGGTCTTAAAGCGTGTGTGCATTGTCCTCTGCAGACTGTGTGATGCGCACACATCGTGCCCCTATATTCTTTGTTTATAAATGCCAGTTTGTGTGCAGAGGAAGGCGGACGCATCTGGCCTGCGGTCGGCCCGTCAGGGTTTGTCCACACTTCCATCTGTCGCCTCCTCCTGCTGATAAACATCCCTCCGGTTTCTCCCTCTCCAATTCCCAAAGAGCGCCAGAGAATCCAAACACCACGTGAAGAAAAAAAAAGAGAGTAGTTAAAAAAAATAAAAATGATATATGACGTTTGTCAAACAACGAGTGGCACTTCATATTTTCTCAGCTGGAGTTGGACTTATTGTTCACCACGAGCTGATGAGCGTGACAGACAACCCCGTGTTTGGTCACATCTGCCTCAGATTTAAAGGACTTTGTGTCCAGTGCAGCTGTCATGCCGTAACTTTCATGGCTCCTTCGGTTAAACAGCTTCACATGCAGCTCTTTTCAGTTCATGTGGCTCTCGCAGCATTCCTTCATCTGATTTTTATCAGACGAGAGAACAAAACAACCTGCAGGCGACTTCTATAAAGTCTGCATCTTACAAAACATGTTCAGCCTGTTATGAAGCATTTTATCTCAATGTTCACCGTTTGTTTCTCGCTGGTTGAAAAGTCATCCGAGGTTTGTGCCAATAAACCAAAAGACTATAAATTTCAGGAAGTAAACATGTGGTCTGGCGTCCTTTTCATGAAGTGAAAATAAAATGGGAGTAAACGTTTTGCTGCCTGCAACTTTTCAGGAAACAATTGTGAACTTACCTGAGAGCGTCGTGAAGGACACAGGTGGGGTCATGTGATCAAACGCATGTTCAGGAAGTCTACAAAGACTGACTGGCTGCTCTAAATGTGACGTCACTTTGCAAAATGAGGCAAATCCCAGCATTCCTTTCAGAAGTGCACGTCACCCTCCAGCTTTCATGCCAAACATTTTAACTGAGATCGTTTCATGATGAGAAATAATGGAGCTGGAGATGATTGGGTCAAAACTTGAAATAACATTTTGAACAATATCATGCTAATTATTGATACAACCACATCCATCCATCCATCCATTCATCCATCCATTCATCCATTAATTACATCCATCCATCCATCCATTAATTCCATCCATTAATTCCATCCATCCATCATCCATCCATCCATCCATCATCCCTCCATCCATCCATCCATCCATCCATCCATCCATCCATCC
>JARVLU010000103.1:31343119-31355666 GCA_031762415.1 Simpsonichthys santanae | reverse complement strand
CATTCTAGGCTGTTCAATTTTTTTTCTCCCCCCCCCCCCCCCACACACACACGCACACACACACACATTGGCTTGCTTTGTTTCCACCTTGGTAGCAGCCTCCACATTTATGATTCAATCTGCTGGAGTACAGGTTAGAAATGAAAACAGGAAATTTTGAAACAGTTTTCAATGCTTATTTTTCTTTTGTGTGTATTTTAGACATATTACGTTTTTTTTTTTTCCGTCAGTGTAACATTACATGTAGAAGAGTCAAAATTGAGTTGAGTTTGAAACAAGTTGGAAATGTTCATGACTACTCTGTGACTGGTTTGAGAAAATAAAAAAGTATATTTTAAATATATTGAAAATACTCCAAAACAAGTGTCAGGGTTTTGTACCGCGTACAAAGAAAGAGGAGAACCCCCCGAATGTTGTAAGACATTGTGAGACTCCTTCGTGAATGCCATTTGTAAACTATTTGCAGTGAGATAGCTTTGACATAGAGGTATAACCCGTACACTCCCATCCAATAAAATAAAACATCCTTGCATGATTCTGTTAGGGTCTTTCATAATGCATGTCTGATGGAAGAGCTAGGACTGAGGAGAGGAATGCAGGAACGAGTAAGGCTGTGGTAACTGACTAAAAACAACTTTATTTAACGGCGAATGTTGCCCCCAATGCAACAATGACTAAATACAGAACAGGTGTTGAAGTCGGAGACAGGTGTAACAAGGACGGGGAGTGTAACTGGCTAATCATACAACAGAAGTAATCCTGCACTACGAACACAATAAAATGGAGATAATGTGATTTTTGCCTCCTTCATTATCAATAAATAAAAAAAGTATTCAAGAAAACCCAGAGAACATGCACACAATGTGCAAAATCATCACAAGGCTTTAGAATCTGAATAACCAAAATTAACAAAATTAAATTTGCACCAATTTTCCTCTGTCCCATTAATACATAAATTTGTCGTTTGTCTTTGAATGTCTCACACAGTGACCCTCTTTCTGTACGACAGGTCACTTATAGATGACCTTGAGCAGCCTTTCCTTGAAGGACGCGTATAAATAGTTTTTATTTTGTAAATGGCATTGGTACAAACTTCATTATTGACATACAGTAAGTGGCTTCTAAGCAAAACCATCCATATTGACCACATTGTTAAATTTACAGGTGTTGATGCAAGCCGATTGTTACTGTGATTAGCAGCAACATATATATTTTTTAACGAAATTAAAACCTCGTCAGTGCAGGTTTGAACATCATCAACATAATCAGAATGCTTGGAGTGTGATTAATCACAGACCGGACACAATTTACCCAAAACATTCAACACAGAGTTCAAGAGGGCTCTCTGTTCACAACTCTGATTAGATCATGATTGATTTTATTATTATAAAATAGCAGCGCAATCATAAAATTTTGACTTTATATCACCCACCAACATGCTAATGCATAATGTAGGACTATTTCTCTGACTTGTGTTTGCATTAAAAAAAAATATATATATATATATATATATTCTTACTATGGATTATGAGTACATATAAACTAACAATTACAGGAATTAAACCTGCAAATGAACGCAGAGTCTGTGGAATTTATAGATAAATACAACACATTTAAAACAATGCAACTTTTACAGTAGATTTGATTTTAACAATATAATTACAGCCAAAAAAAAAAAAAAAAAAATCCCCCAAAGTAAAATATTTCTGAATTAAATTACCAGCTTTGTGCAAATAACTTGTTCTCTGCTGCTGCTCGTAAAACGAGATGTGATTAGCACCCTTCTTGGGTCAAGTCTCTGCATTGTTTTTAGATCATTTTACATGGGAACATGGGATAATGTAGGGTTATACCCAAAGAATTAGTGTTCTGTGAGTGAACACTAAATTACCATAATTTCCACGAGCTGCTGTATTTTAGAGCTAATCGTTTGTGCTAATTCTTTTTCTAATTCACCTTGTCTGCGATTGTGAAAATCATTAAGCGGACTTATGAAGGACTGAGGGGCAGCACACATACCTTTGTGACGAACAGTTCCAGTTTAAAGGGTAAGCTAAAATGATGCAGGGCTTAAGCACAATGTGTTCAGTTCTCTCATCTCAACTTATTAAAAAAAATAAATAAATAAAAAAACAAAAAAAAAAAAAACATGGTTACTGTATTAAAAACAAGATACTGTGTAGTGGCAATAAACAGAATTAACACTTTATTATTTATACAGAAATTATGATGAAATCAAGGCACTTAATTGGTAATGCAATTTTTTTTTTCAGTTACATTTTTATGTTTAAAACTTTGTTCAAGTTATCTAAAAACCTACTAGTTAGTTTTTTCCCCTCAAGAACATGGAAGTTTTTTTTATTTGTCCCACTCAAGAAATAAAAGCAGAAGTTTCAGGTTTCTCTGAACCTAATGTGTATTTTAAGATTTTTTTTTCTTCATTTACAGTAATGTAGTTATTTAGTTTTTTTTATCCTTTTTTTTTTTTTACGTCAGATTGATCTCCCCACAAGTCATCATTATTTAGACAAACAGAGGAAAACTGACAGTTAAATAAAAATAATAAAAATAAGGGTTGCATTTTTATTTATTTTTAAATTTATTTTATTTTTTACTTAACATTTATGTAATTTCCATTGCACAGTGCTTTGGTGTATGCCAGGTAAAACCAGTTTAGGTTGCCAACTGCACCCAACGTGAGGATTTCAGTTCCTGCTACCTCTCACTTTCTTGCTGTTCATGAGATACAGGTGTGCTCATCAACCACAGCTGCTGCTGATGACCTGATGAGCTGCAATAAAGCAGAGGACCTGCCACAACTCTCCCCCAATTCATAAACACGATGCAAGTCTATGTGTGAGCACAGTGGACAAGAGGAAACCATGGAACATGTTCCAATAATTGTCAGCTGGGTCATCTAGACAGTTTCTTGGAACATGTTGTTATGGTTTGTCAGAAATGTGATAATCAGAGAAGATGTATTAAAAAGTTAGGATCAAATCAAGGAAACACGTAATATAATGAAATTTTACAAAATGAAACGAGAAGTAAAATTATTTAAATCATTACATTTCTTTTGAAACACAAAATTAGTAAATAGAACATAAGCATGATTCAGACAAAAAAAATAGACATTTTGATCCACACTCCATATCAGTAGGTGGCGGTAATGCACAGCTTCTGTTGTTTGCCATCACCATAAAAGCAAGAAGAAGAAGAAGGCCACTGAGTAATTATTGACCTTTGTGGGTTGTTTTTTTTTCTTAGTGACTAATAAAAGTTCTGTTGTATTTTGTGCAGTTCCCTTTTGAGAATATTTCCTGAGTCTGCCATCGTCTGTGTTGTTCCCTGTTTCCTCTTGGAACTGCACTTTAACTCCTCACGGCCTCCAATATAATAAATATTTGGACTTTACTGGTCTCTGCATCCATCTCTGTTCCCACCTGTCATTATCCATCATCATGTACACTTACCTCCTGGAGTCTCGCACTGCATACCAGAGCTGGAATCCTCCAGTCTGTCCCAAACCTGTGAAGAAACAGTAAGAGCCATCACCTTCTGTCCAACCACCTGCAGAGACTAATTAAGGAGAGCCAGATACTCTCCTTATCCCCTGGCCTCATTCCTTGTTGACACTCACAAACAATAACACTTAACTTTTATATCCTAAGTCTGCTATTTAGGGCGCTGGGTGAAGAAAGGTGTGGGTGCTTCACCAGTCTCACTCACATTTTGATGTTGTCTGTACCGGGAGTGAAACAGCAAATTTCTGATCACAGGCCCACCCTCTCTAACCTCTGTGCCACCACTCCCAAAAGTATAGTTTCCTCAAATGATTGAGATGGCTTGAGATTAATCTATTAATTAGTCGTCACTGGCTGCACCCTGGCTCCATCATTGTACCTATAGGTGAATAAAATTGCTCCCTCCACTAGTCAGGATCCATCACTCTGCACCACCTCAGACACACCAAAATGAAATAAACAAATAAACCTCTGTTATAGAAAACATAACTCCCACATACTTGAATAACTTGCACAGAAAATATTAACGTTTAATTTCATTCCCTGTTCAATTTCAGTCCAGAAAATCATTTATCTTGAAATCAACAAACATTTACTATTCAAATCGAGGGACATCGACGTACCGCTTCTTTATTCCATTACTAACACTGCAGGAATGGCTATCAACATTTTTTTTTTTTTTTTTTATTGCTTCAACTTCATCTCCAACCCTAGTACATCTATTTCACATTTAGTAATTTATTAAACTTTATTCATTGCCCATGTTTTGTTTTTGAGACACAAGGTAAAAGCCTGCCGTATATTACTAATCTGTTTATTTATTGATGGGAGTGGACAGCCTGGTTCAAGCATCACAGGCAGCTGGGCTTTATTCTGCAAAAAATTGAGGTATATTATGGAAAGGTGCACAGAAAAAGGCTCATTTCTGTGCACCTACTTTGATAAATTTGTTGTCTCTGAACCATTGTATGCGAATAGTTGTCTAATATTTGAGATAAACCAGGTTGTGTACTGT
Source organism: Simpsonichthys santanae (assembly GCA_031762415.1). Taxonomy (NCBI): domain Eukaryota; kingdom Metazoa; phylum Chordata; class Actinopteri; order Cyprinodontiformes; family Rivulidae; genus Simpsonichthys; species Simpsonichthys santanae. The sequence continues at coordinate 31,351,127 of JARVLU010000103.1, read as the reverse complement.
CTTTTGTCCTAAAACCCATGGAGAAATGCACCAGCTCCCTCTGAGCCACAGTAAAAAGCATGTACCGGTAATGGAAATGGATGAACTTCTCTTTAATGGCAGCACTATAAACAATTGCAGTATTTTGGCAGTTGACACAATCTGAATGAAGTCATGCTTAATCAGGTTGAACAGCTATTGGGTTTGATATCAACTTGTTGACTTTGTATATACTGTATATTGTAACAGCTAGTGCTAAATAAATAGAGTATTTTTTTTTTTGGATTTTCAATCAATATCACAATTCCATCACAATTTAAAACCTTTCTTATTTTAGTTTTTTTAAATAATGAAAAAAAAACTGTTTATTTTTCATGCAATGTTGCCTTACTATTATTCTTTTAGGAAGAATGCTTCACATGAACATTAATCTGCCACTAAAACTTTACTAATGACCATCCCTTATGGCACTTTGTAAACTGAATAATTTCTTATTATCCATCTAATACCAATTGTTGTTGTATGCATAGCAATTTAATTTGAGATTTAAAAAAAAATTTCAAAATATTTTACAATAAATAACTGTTAATCTACTTGTATTTTGAATATAACACACAATTATCAGTTTGGCATATGTTATGAAATTTCATTTGCTACTGATTGTAGTAAATGAGTCATTCTTGTGTTAATCATCTTCGCTGAGCATGCAGAAGATGAGGGTTCAAATCCTGTGGTGAATTTTGTGTGCAACAGCTGATGCATGTGGGTTTCCCAGTTTCAGTCTGCGCAAATTCAACTATTATCTTTTTGTGTCATGTGAAATTATTCTAAGGCAACTAGTTCAAACCTTATAGTAGTTCTGTTTCATTCAGTTAAAAAAAATAAATAAAACTTTAGCTGAGTCTCATCGTGTCTGAACTCTGCTGCCCTTGGATTTATATTAAATATGACAAATGCAAACCTTTAAATTTCACTTTAGAGATGTGTAAATAAATAGTCCTAAATGCACACTGACATACTGCTGTTCAGCTAGATGCAGAATGAAGATTTTACTGCAGCCTCACCCATAACTTCTTTGTTTCACTGTCAGCACATTTCTTTATAGCGGGAGAAGACAGGACAGCCAGAGGGCCGTCAGCTGCTTCGTTAAGGATCTCAGCACATCCAATTACAGAGTTACAACTGTTTGGTTAGGCACAGAAAGCTTGAGTGGAAAAGAGAAAACCATAAAATAAGAGAAAGGAATTGACAGAATTAAAGGCATAGGGAAAAAAAGTGCAAACACAAAAAGAGGGAAAAACAACATAAAATCCAGTATTAATTTAAGTTTAAAATTTTATTCAAATAAATTCAGAAATTATTGTCAACCTTGGTGCAGTGATTAGTAAAACACACTGTTAAGAACTCGACTTTAATTACGCACACGCTGTCAGTGTTTGTGAAATGATAATTTCATTGGATTCTTGCCTCTGGTTCGTTTGATTCATCCTGCACAAAACCATTTCAGCAGCTAAGACGAAGACATCCACAACTTTCTGCTGAGCCAAGTCAGTCTAAAATCAAAATAATAAAAATGTTCTCTCACACACACAAACCAATAGGAAATTTGAATTTCTAAAAACAATTCACAAGATAAGCAAGCAGAGCAGAATTAATGACGTTGTGGGATATTTTCAAGTCTATGTCAATTCTGAGATGTCCGAGTGAAAATATGACGTATGACACAATATTGAACATTAAGGAAATTGAAACAAAGTATAAAACTACTATCCATATTGGAGCCTCTCACTACATATCCTCCAAACTGCAAATTATTATGGATCTGGTCAGCAGGTCTCTCAATGCAATTGATAGATTTTCTCGATGAGAAGATGGGGTGAAGGAGAACCCTCTTGTCCAGATGAGACACTTGCTGATGGATGGATTCCTGGGGTCAGTGGAAGATTGTGTGTCTGTCAGTACTGTCGGTTCAGGATGTTAAAGACACGTACATAATTTGATTTATGATAACGGGATTTCTGCTTTTTGGTGTTGGCGGTCACCTGTTTTGTTGACAAATGTGGAAAATGTCGGCAGCCGTTCTGGCCTTGGTTAAGCTGCCTGGCTTGTATGAAGGAATGTACCGAGCGATCAGACGCTGTTTGAGCTGAACCGTAAGCAGGATGCCATTTCTGAGAATCACAGGCCACCTGCAGCTTCTGGAACTCACTGATGGGAAGGAATTTGCCTTGGAGAAGGCTACAAGCTCAGCCAGGCAGTGTGACCACAACAATGTGGCTGTTTGGAATCACCACTGAAGACGTACCAGCAGAACTATGAAAGGCAAACACGAATTCAAGCAGAGTCTGCTTGACACAAAACAATTGTTGCTTTCTATTGGAATGAGAAGCTTTGCTCTCACCCCCCTTCTCCTGCTCCCCTCCCAAGGACGTCTGTGGACCTCAGTCAGAGTGGAGCCAGTGGTTAGACACTGTACCATCTATTATCAGGACTGTGGAACTTTTGGAAGTGTCCTCGAACAAACTCACTGTGCTCATCGGCCATATGCATTAATGTATTATGATGTCATCAATATGTGCCATTTCATGTGCTGGGGTCTTTTTTTTTTTTTTTTTCAAATCTCACAATATGCGAGATTAGATTTTTTTTAACCTCCTCTCCCCTCATGTTTCTTCTTATCTGTAAAAAGTGATGAGCCACCCGAGGCTGGCGGCCTCAGTCACGTCCGTCTCCCCATGTCTGTTGTGTTCTCTTAAGACGACTGTATATTGAAATGTAATTTTGTTGTGCTCGGGTGCAATGACAATAAAGCTGATGCTGATTCTTAAACACAACGCATATCTTTATATTTAAACAACAACAAAGTTCTCCTTAACTTGAGATTTTTTTTTTTTTTTACCAAGTTTAGTCATTTTAAAATAACTCATTGACTAAAACGTGAAGATCAAATGTCCAAAGGACCAGACTTAGCTTTTTTAGATTTTTTCTACCTGGATTATTGAGCATGCATCAGGGTATAAAGATCAAAGAAAGATTTATAAGTGAAAAAAAAAAATACACTCAGATTAAGTGTTAAATACACAATATACATATATACATATATAAATAAATAGTATGGGGGCAAACATTGTGATCAGATTCTAATCATCACATTTGTTTTACCTGTGAGGAATGAAAATGGGTCAAACATTAAACTGACTGGTCCAAACCTTTCACAAAAGCCATTGGTTTGATTCTAAGTTCTGTCTTTATGATGCTCCACTGCTGTTCCTAGTCTCCAGTGTTCATTTTTGAGCAAAGTCTTAGCCCTTTTTTATTTTTGCAACTAGCAGCTGATTCATTCTTGTATTTCAACCTAACTTTTTTTTTTTTTCTGAAAATAGGCACTTACTTTTTTCTGCCATACTTGTTAACCTACAGAGACTTCAGCCACCTTATTGTTGATCCTGACTCAACTTTTGACTTGGTTTTTAGCAGAGTGCTTTGCTCATGTAAAGTGTGAAGCCATATTTTTGAACTGCATTTGCTATATCAGACAGCACGGTGGTGCAGTTGGTAGAGCAGTTTCCTCTCAGCGAGAGGGTCTCCCTGGTTTAAATCCCGTCCCGGGGCCTTTCTGGGTGAAGTTTGCATGTTCTCTCCGTGCATGCGTGGGTTTTCTCCAGGTACTCTGGTTTCCTCCCTCAAACCAAAAACATGCATGTTAGACTGATTGGTAACTCTTAACTTGTACCTAGTGTGAGAGAGAGAGTGAATGGTTGTTGTCTTGTTTGTCTCTATGTCCCTGTGATGGACTGGAGACCTGTCCAGGGTGTACTCTGCCTCTCACACAGTGATGGCTGGACATGGGCACCAGTGACATCCGCAACCTAAAAATGAAGAAAGGGGTAAAGATAATTGATGGATGTATGGATGGATGGATATAACTTAAACTATGGCTGTGCAGTGGTCAGCGTTGTCACCTTACAGCAAAAAGGTTTCACAATCTTCTCCTGGACTATGTATTTTCTGGGTGGAGTTGCATTTTCTCCTCAACCCATAAAGGAAAAGAGGGTAAAGATGGATGGAAACTCCTGGAATAATCTTGTTGAAAATGAACAATCTGAAATAATTCAAGAAAACCTATTTCATGTTTAATTTCACAAATGGCAACAAATACATGTATATGTTCTTACTGTACTTGTATTTGACATTAAAGTACAGTATTCGATTATTATTTTTATTATTTTTGTACATTAGCATTTTTTACACTGGTGCCGACATGTTGTGGCTGGACCAGTGCTACATAGCTAGGATGGCATTTCTAATAGCTGGCAAAGAGCCAGGTGCTGGCGGAGTGCCTTACCTGGCCAGGACAACAGAGCAATGTAGTCCAAATGCCCACAGAACCATGGGTTTTTCCAACCCCACATTTCCAGCCAGCTGATTAGCATAGACTCTTTGATACAAAGAAACACACACTGTGGTGTCTTCGTCCCACTCACTCAGCCACCCATTTTCTTTTATTTGGCACACTGAAAGGAGTCTGAGATTAACATGGCACAAAGACGAATTGTGGAAGTATGTTATTTATGGCTCGGATATTTAAATGCTTGTGAAAATCAATACTGTTGTCAGAGCAGTACTATTTCATATTTCTGCAACAGAAAGTGTAACTGTGCTTTAAAAACTAAAGCGTATTACAATTCTAAAAGGGTTGGTAATATTGTTGAGAGAGTATTACCATATTGACCAATTGACATTGTGATGTTGTTTCAGTAATACTCTGTAGTAGATATGTCTAATAATGAGCTGAACAAAAGCACAAATTTGAAGCATTACAAAAAAATAATAATAATATAAGAGCCTAACGTATCACTCCACAAGAGGTTCTTTCAATCTCCCCACGTATTCAGCTCACATGCAAAGCAATAAAGTCTGGTTTATCACAGAAAAATGTTTCCTGTCTTTTTCTATGATTCTCAGCATGATTGAATCGGCATGAATGACAGAATAAACAACACAGCCGTCAACACCATTACAACTCTTTCCGTCTGTGTTCCCCATTCATAAACCTGAGCTCGAGCGGACGCCGTTGTCTTCTAATTATTTGGGAAACAAACAACTTGCTTGTCATTCTGTCTTATTTGATCTCTTTATCTCCTTCTTCATTCCAGGCCTTGTTGGCAGATTGATGAATAATGAATAGCTGCAGTCTAGCAGCCTGCATGTGGTAGAAAGTCTTGGTTTAGTAAGTGAGCTAACATTTACATTATGTAGTGAGTGTGGTAGCACAGAGGTACAACTCATGGAGTCCATACCTGCTGGTTCACCTGTAGCTAATCTTTGATGACCTGTTGCCACATGAATGCTGCTTCAACACACCTTTTGTTTTCCATGCATTGATACCATAAATCAGCTCAATTCAATTTAACTTTATTAACCCCAAAGGGAAATTCATTTTTGTTGTAGCTCATCCTGTTGAGTTGAACTAGATGCTGATGGCTGTGGGCAGGAAGGATCTCTCGTAGCAGTCTGTCCCACAGCAGATCCGAAGAAACTGGCTGCAGATGCCAATCAGTCCACCCAGACCCAGCAGACCTCCCGGTCCTCTTGGGCAGCAGGGCCGCCCGAATGCCAGGCGAAACTCTGCGCAATAGACTTTTTTTATTCAGGCAGAATATCTTCCGTCAGCCTCGCGTCTGCACTGATAACTTCCAAAGTCTGAAATGGCAATGGCCAGATTAAGGTACAAATATATGATCAAATGAATGTATTCTAAATAACAAGAAATAACACATCATTTATATTAAAAACCTTCTTGGTTCTTAGTTTGTGGTACCGTATATAGTTTTGAAATCAAAACCTGACCCAGTTGATATTTTACAATTTGACAAAATGACAATTTCTACATTTGCTAATTTAAAACCTGTTTAGAACTACAAAAATAAATGCAATTTTCAACAGAAAGAGACAGTATGACTGCATGCAACCACGGATGTTACTCTGCCAATCAGTACAGGTCAATCCCCTCATGTAATGCTTTCCTGTACATCCAGATGGGATAGGTAGTCCAAGAAGCAATGAGTCTGCCCTCTGTCCATCATAAGAAGACGAGGTTGCCTTTACCAGATATGGCATCTTTTAAGCAGCTGTAGCTCTTGCCAATCATTTTGAAATACCAGCATCTAGTGATACTCACAGTAAACACAACTATGGATGATGCTCTTGGCAAGGAATTATTGAAGAACAGGATCACTGGGGGGGAAAATTGTCCAGACATGGTTTATTTTTATACTAAAATCAGACAGTTACTTTTCAAAACGTCCACAGATTTATTTTTTATTTTTTTATACAGTTCAAACTCCAGTTATCAACTCCCCCAACTACTAGCATAAATTCATCTAAGGACTAGAGGTCTGGTCCATTTTAAAGTTGACACAACTACTGAACTCCCCAAAGTATAAACCGAGTACTGTAATCTGTTTTTATTCTAGCAACATTTTACAGAGAAAAATATAGCAAGACACACATTTTAGTGGAAAAACTGTAAATAAAAAATGCTGCCAAAATTGAAGGAACAAATAAAAATCTACAACAATCATGAAACATCGGCTCATTCTGCATAAAGCAACAATAATAATAATTAAAAAAAAGGCATTCAAAAGTTACGCATGCCAGAAATATAACCAAACAAAATTTGATGGGAGAACATTTTCAAATGTTATATTTCATAAACCATGGATCATTTTTGAAATTATTTATGTAGTTTTTATTCATTCAATTCTGCCTTAGTACAATAATGATCTGATGTAAAGAATTAATGCATTTTTGTTTTTTGGGGGTGGGGGAGGTTTCCACTAGCTCTAACGAGGCACGTACATTTGTTCCTGCTCCCTGTTCTCCTCTAGCTTCTTTTGCTTTCTGTCAGTGTATCAGTGCAGCTCCCATTTTTACACATCTTCCAAAATAAACTATTGTTTTGGATCTGACCAACTGGACTTTCAACATAAATATTTTTTTTTTCAACAAAGTGACAGGGTCCTGGAGAACCCTCATCTGCTCGAACGAGACGCATGCAGCTGGATACATCTCTGGGGTGGTTGTGTCTACCGCTGCTATCAATTGAGGATGCTGAAATTGCATGTAAGTGGATATATGATAACAGGTTTCCTGTTTCTGGAATGGTCTGGATCCTGGTTTATCAACATACAGAGAAGACGGCCGCAGCTGATTTGGATCTCGTCAGGCTGCTGTCTCACACTTTGAGGACTCCAAATATGTTGATTTAGGAGAGAAACCATAAGTTGGAAGTGATTTGAATCGCAGGCCACCTACGGCTTTGTGACTTGTCAGCATGAAAAATGACCTTGGAGAGGCTTGTAAGCACGGACCAGCAGAATGTACCCTAATCTGGCCATTGCCATTTCGGACTTTGGAAGTTATCAGTACAGACGCAAGGCTGACGGAAAATAGTCTGCCTGAATAAAAGTCTATTGCGCAACCCCCCTCCCCCCTGGTGGAATCTTATCAGAACTGTGCCGGCTGACCATCATCTTATCTGGACAATGGACTTATCTGTTAGTGCTTCATGGACCGCCTCATCATAAATGCATATATAGCATGCTCATAAATGTGCTTGCTGGCAGAGTTTTTTGACGTCTTAAATCTTGCCCTGTAAGGACGAGGTGTGAAGAGATCTTTTTTTTTTTGTAATGCCACTACCCATCTCCTCGTATTCTGAAAAGAATAAGGCCACACTTTATAGCAGCAGCTTTGTGCACTCCGTTCATCTTCCAGACGGCTGTATGGACATGTTCTTGTTGTAGCTCGGTGTAATGATCATAGAGCTTACTCTGATTCTGATTCTGAAACGTGCTTAATTTATGCTTAATCTACAGAAACTACCGTATTTTCCGGTGTATAAGTCGCAGTTTTTTTTACTGATTTTCATGTCCTGCGACTTATACAGTGAAGCGACTTATTTATGGATTTTTTCCCATGTTTTTAGATCCATTTTTGGCTGAGAAATGACCGTTTCCATTCATTC
>JARVLU010000103.1:31211946-31227413 GCA_031762415.1 Simpsonichthys santanae | reverse complement strand
GATCCGGTATACGGCTGAATCGGTATACGGCCAAGCCGTTAGAACGGATCTCGGCCGTAAACCGAGGACTACCTGTATAAGATCATTACCCACCCCTGTTTGTGGTCACTGGCTTAGGTCCAATGAATGCAGATCTACATGTGGCGCGTCAGTGGATGTTACAAAAACATAATGCCAGTCGTCTCATTTTATAGACATCCAGGTCTCCTCATTAGTGGTACGTTCAGATCAGGGAGGCCGTTCCTCTCAGTCCCCTCCAGGTCACAGTCACTGTGGACACTGAAGTCCCACAGAAGAATAAAGAAATCTCTAGCTGGATCACCTGCACTTGATGGAGACTCCGAGAAAGTACCATTGGGCACACATGCACAAACAACAGTCATGGAAACCCCCACCCAGAGGTGCAAGGGAACACCAACACATAGGATCAAAGCCTGGGGGCTAAAAGTAAACCCACACCAGGTATCTCTAATAAATTGAGTTACTGATATTGTATAGATATGTAATGTTTGAGATGCACTATCATTGTTCATACACATTATTTTATTTTCAGCTAAGCTGGAAAAATGGCAGTAGGACACTGTGTATGTTGAACATTTGTAATGCTATAAGGATTAGGAATTATTATAAATCATGCAACCCCATCATTGTTGTGTTATTGAGGAATGCACCCCACGGTCACTATTTAGCGGTGCCTTTGCCTCCGCTTTGACAGGACGGAGACAGCCCGAGCAAAAGTGATGCTGCCCTGATTCTGCGCTGTCATCTTATTTCCCCTGTTGGCCGTCACTTATTGGAGCTTCATAGAGATGGACAGTGAGACCGAGAACAGAGTGTGAGAGAGTCCAGCCAGGCAGTATTAACTGCCCCCTCCTGCTTTCCTCAGACAATCAAAGTCAGCTCGCTCTTGTGCTTTCCATGTCTGCACTGTATTTCTCATTTCCTCTTTTTATTTTATCTTTTCTTCCCTTTTTAACTCTCTGCTCTCCTCTCTTGAGAAAACACAGGAGTGTTATTGCAGTTTAATCTCCAGCTGAGTGTTGTTGATGTGGGACCCAAACCAATGTGACTTTGTCGTTTATCGTATGTCAGGGCACCTTATTGAAGAGCTAAGTGTTTGTGTTGAGAGAGGTCAACGTGGCTGGATTGCCAGAATAGCCTTGAGGTGAGGCGAAATTGAGAGAAGATGGAAATAAAAGAAAGGGAGTGTGTTTTATTTTTTATTTTTTTGCAACAAGCACCTTTCAAACATGGTAATCTGATGCCCTGGGATATTTGAACACATAGCCAGACAGGCAACAGGAGGTGGCGTCTGCTGTGTTTGCGAGTGCGAGGAACCCGTTGCTTTATCTGAGCACCGCTGTGCTCTGCATACTGTGACAAGTGCTACAGCAGGGAATCTGAATAATATGCAAAAGGCATATTAAAACAGAGGAAGGGGGGAGACAGGCTGGAGAGGAGTGCCTTTCTGAAAGAAACTGTGTCTCTCTGAAAGAAAGTGCGTTGGAAAAGAAACTGAATATGAAACATAAATAATTACAAAAGCCACAGTATGATTTTTAATTTTTAGCTTGAAATCTCTCAGTGTAAATAAACAAAAAGCCACAGTCTAATGATAGATAATGGTATAGAGGAATGTAAAGAAGAAGGGAAAAGACAGTAAAGGTGGGAAAGATGAATCCGGGTCGGACTTTCTTCAAAGGTATAAATCTTTGTATGTTTTCTTTTTTTTTTTCTAGAAATCTTGTTCTATTCGATTAATAGTTTACCTGGCACCTCTAGACTGAGGAACAGCTTCTACCCTGAAGCTGTCTGTCATGAATCCCTAATCAGGATTATCACTGTGGAAATTACTGTGAAAAAAAAAAAATAAATGAAAAAAAATAAATAAATAAACAAACGGAAAAAAAAACCCAGTGAAAATTACTGTGAAAAAAAATCACTGTGAAAAAAAATCCCTATAATGCTACTAGATTGATTATATGTGCTGCTGACTATCATGCTGCTGATCTCATGCTGCTGATTTATTTCATGCTGCTGTGTTCATTTGTACTCGTCTGCTCACACAGACTCATGTTCGTGCTGCTGTTGTTCAGCATATTGATTTTGTACTATTAGTTCATAGTTTATGTTAGTTCATATCTTAGATCTTGTGGTTTTTCTTTTACAATTTATACTTTTGTTAGATGTAACTGGGACCCTGTGAACAAAATTTCATCAACTTTGATTTTGACTTTGAAGGACTGTCTATTATATATATTTATTTAAATTATTTTTTAAGTATTCATGTTTAATAAAGTGAAGAAAGGGACTTGCGACCTGTCCAGGGTGTACCCCGCCCCTCGCAGAGGGATTGCTGGACATGGGCACTGGCGACCCTCATAACCCAGAATGGAAGAAGCGGATAAAATATAATGGATGGATGAATGAGACTGAAGAAATAGGGTTGTTGTCAGCAGCTGCTGAAAGTAACTTCCAAATCAAGTAATCTTTAAATAAACCTAGTTACTTTTTCAAGGAGTAATCAGTAATTTGATTAAAGTTACTTTTTTAATGCAACTTTGCCAACACTGCCTCTCACACAGTGATGGCTGGACATGGGCACCGGTGACCCCCATGACCTGAAAAGGCTGAAAAGGAAGAAGCTGGTAAAGATGATGGAGGGATGGATGTTTGACCTGCACAATCTTTGAAAGGTTTACAAGAGAGTAGTGAGACCAGCAACAAAGATGGCAGGCAGAACAGGAAGTGGCAGAAATGAAGATGTTGAGGTTCTCCTGAGTGGCAAGATAAGATTAGGAATGAAATCATCAGAGGTACAGCACAGGTTGAACAACTGGGAGATAAAGTTATAGAGGCCAGACTGGGATGGACATGTCCAGAGGAGGGACAGTGGGTATACTGGTAGAACGATGTTAGACATGCAGCTGCAAGGAAAATGATCAAAGGGAAGGGAATGCAACACATGCAATGTGTTAGGACTTTTTTATGTATTATTTGACAATGGAAAGGATTTTATTTTTTTATTTTTTCAAGTAAGGGAGGTGAATGGATCCAGATCACCGGACCAATGTTTCCTTTAAACTAAGCTTTGACTCTTTCTATGTAACTTAATAATAAATCCAGAGAATAAAGTCATCAAAGGCTTTTCAGTATTCACTTCTTATCATTCTTAACGTCGTCTTAAACATCACTGGTATGAAAGACACAGTGACTACCGCACAATAAGACTGTACTAAGCTTCACAAGTGTTCCTTTTGAACTTCAAACGTCCTCATGACGTGCGCTCACGGCAAACCTAAAACTAGTTAAAACTTTAAAATCCACAACTTATGATGTATATGTGGAATGAAAACATCAGACGATTCAGATTTAGCAAAAAACATGTTTAATCTCTCCTTGATGCGTGTCTATTTACAAGTAATAAATCTGCAAAATAGGAAAGAGCAGGATATTTACACGGGCATGAAACAGCCAAAACCTGTCACATTAGCTTCAAGTCTGAAACTCTTAAAAAGGTATATTTCATAAAGTATTAAAACTTTGAAGTTTTTTTTTCTTTCTTCATCCCTTCTTTTTAATCTGAGAGGTGTTTTACATCCTCTAGTCTTTCTCTGAAGTGTTCCTTAATTAAAGTGAACTCAGTTGGCGACGGAGCAGGAGCTGAGAAGATAAAACACACGTGTTGCTTTTGAGGGTCAGAAAATTATACAAAACTGTGATTGTTTTCATTTGAGGCGTTGTAATGGTCGACTAATTCTGAAGATTTTACAAACACTCACATGACTTAAAGATGGCTTACAAAATGTGCACCAATTTCAGAAAAAAAATGATGTAATTTAAATAACATGTCAGGAAAAAAACAACAACTTAGGCATCATAAATATTTGAAAGGTACATTATCACTCACTGGCTTAAAAACTGATGCTAATAAAAAAAATTGTTTATTTGAGCACATCTTGGATTGGTGGAGTCAGAATCCATACTCAAAAGATGGATCTGATTACAGATAAATGCAAACCCATTCAATAGAAAACACCAAAACAGTAGATTATGATTTGTGAATATTTAAATTGTAAGGTATATAAAAATATACCCCAATATATAATCAAAATGAAGACAAATATAATCGTCTTTTGTACCAGGCTGTTACCTTAGCTCATTTTTTTAAATGTAGTTTTCCATTTTAACAAATAAATCCACAGACTGACTAATTTTTGGAATAAGTTAAAATTAGCCATTTGAAGAACAGCATTTTTTTTTTCAAATGCTAATTTAGCCTCTTTTTTTAACTATACAAAGCAAAATAAAACAGCCTTCTAGTCTGGCACAATGCCTAAGGATAAGTTAAACTGTTAATGTCAATTAGGATATAATGTGTTGGTATTTTCTTACATAATTTCTTCACTTTCACATGACATTAGCTTCATGTGTTACAAACAGATTATGTGAATTTGGTATGGCTCATTTTGTCCAGTTTATGGGAAGAAATATGTATTTTTTTTTTTACTGCTGTGTTTAGCATTTCATCTTGATAATGACAATGACACTAAATTATCTCGTATTTGTATTTTCAAGATTGCTCTCTTGACTAATTATATTTTCACTTCTTTAATGCAGGTAAATTGCACAAATTTTGTTTACAATTAATCAACATTATGCCAACTCTTCTCTTTATATAGCTGCAATTAGATTAAAATATGTTGTTGATATCAGAAGGATTATTATTTAGCTTCTAACAGGTTCAGACAACCTTTCTACTTTACATTTGGTCGAGGCTAAATGCTTCTCAGAGCACAAAACATTATAAACACGCTTTAAATTCCAATTTTTAAATAAATTATAATATTAGAGTTTGTACTGTAAGTTCATTTTTTTTTTTTTTTCATTTGACATTTTTTTACTTGAACTCCACCCACTATGTACGAGCAAAAAGTCCAACTTTGATGCAGTTAGAGTAAAAAAAGGCACAGTGGGTCATCAGGGGACTCTCCCCCTTCACCCTCTTTCTTAATCATCCGTTGTTTTCCCTTCCACTGATAAAAGACAAAAAGATGTTACAGAATGAAAAAAATGAAAAAGTTAAGCCCTAAAATCAGTTTTTTTAATCCAAACAAGTTGTGAATCTGAAAACAAACAGCAAAATACAAACAAAAATATAAATAAATCGGAGCATCAGTCACATCTCTTAGTTTTGTTTGACTGCCCACAAAGCCAACCAATGGGTAAACCTCATTTCAGTACCAATAAAATTACAAGTTTTCACCTAGACAAAAAGTCAAATATCAACGCAGTGGTCCACATACTAACATAGTTTTAGTCCTGGATCTAAACCGAACAGAATGTGATGGACGTCTGTACATTGAAGCGACATCGTCTTCATTTCACATCACCAAATTAAGAAACAGCTAAATCGTTTCTTAAACCGAGCACAAAAATAGTTCTGTGGAAGAACAGAGAAGCGGATGTTCAAAGGATAACTTCTCAAGAAGTTGTCCTGATGTGATTGAGTGTAGCTTTGGTCAGCTCATTCTGTATGCTTTACCCTGTTTAGTTCAGCGGTTCAAGTATTGAAGCACATACAGAACGTTTCATCACCATCAACACATATAGGCTGTCAGATGTCAATCATGTGATGTGAATGGTAGGCTTACATCCAGATGAGCTATGAGCTGTAAGGACTTTTAAAGGGTTTTCAGAAGACATCCAAAATGTAACCAAGGTAATATTGCTGGATGAGTTTTCATAACTGACAGCAGCGACAATGAACAAGAGTACAAGTCTTGGTGGCTTTAATGGTAGTTATGTATGATGATTATTTAAAAAAAAATAACATCAGCAATTTTACTGTTCAAATTATGTGGATGCTAAATGGAAATTACTGGTAACTGAGTATTTTGTGTAAATGTATCTGCGGTGCTATTAGTTTGAATTGTGTCATTGTCATTTCAAAATATGAATGTTTTACCAAAGTACCCCTAAAATAAACCAGCAAGTGATCAGAAACGTTGGAAGCTGAAACTCATCACTTGGACAAAATGCACAACTTTTCTTGTCATACTGTGACCCAACAATTATCACTTGTGAGGCGCTACAAGCCGCACAGTTGCTTTATAAGGTGCTGGCCACACTTTACAGGCTTTCTGACTACTTATAGTCATGTTCACAACACCAGGACAGACAACAGAACCCAGTCTTGCCACTGATTTAAATCATATGTGTAAATGTTCAATAAATAATATACTATTGTACTGGATGCACCAAGCTTTCTGCACATTATACCAATAATTACAATGCATGTACACATGTGTTTCCAGTTAATCTCATACCTAAATGGAAGATGTGGACAGGTGAAGAATTGCACAAACTTCCACTCAATGCAGCTTGTTTTTTTTCTTCTAACCAAATTTTGATAGGATGTCCTTCAAGAGCCTTTTCAGCGAAGCAAACAAAGATGAGGGAAGCACTGAAGAAGTGGAAGGAAAGAACGTTTGAGGTAATGGTAGCAGTTTTCTTGTCAGGATGTGCAGCAGAACTGCTGGCATAGTCCTACAGAACCTCACTGAACCTACACAAGGCGAGGTAAGTGACAAGGCCAAGCTGATTCTGGCAGATCCTGATCACCCACTCCATGGTGAGTTCAGGTTGCTTACATATGGATGCAGGTAGCTTCTGCCCAGATGTAGAACGAACAGACTGAAAAACTCATTCCCCCCTGTAGCGATCAGGCTCCGCAACAATGATGATTCCTCTACTGTTATTTTAACGTATTAATGTCTAGTACAGTAGTCCCTTGTTTATCACGTGGAATCCGTACCCTGAAGATGCGTGATATGTAAAAAACCGTGAAGTAGGACTACTAGTACAAGTAGTGTGTGTGTGTGTATATATATATATATATATATATATACTGTATATACTGTATATACTGTATATACTGTATATACTGTATATATATATATAAACCCATCCCACAAACTTGCAATATTCTAAACAATTTTTCTAATCGCTCTAAACGAGCACAGAATGTCATGATTCCAGCTCCCTGCTTCCTCTGCTCTTTGCCACCTGCAAGCGCTCTTGGCCACGCCCACTTCTCTGCTCTGCACGGAGAACAGCTGAACAGCTGCAGCAGGAAGTTTATCCTGCAGTATTGGCTGCATAAAGATGTTAAATAATTTAAACTAATTTATTTCAGCTAAACATTCCATGCCAATCGTGCAGCTCATCCATCAGTCAGCCAATCATGGGTCATGTCCAATCTTATTTTGAAAAACCGCCATAGAGCGAGTAGCGATAAATGAAACGCGAAGTAACAAGGGACTACTGTAGGGATGTTTAATGCCTACGGATTGTGAAACAAATTACACCTTGAGGACAATAAAGATTCTTGAACTTGAACTCCTTTAATGTCATATTGCTCAAAAAGGTGCATGTGATTTATTGATCTATATTTTCTGTAGATGTTTAGATATGTCATTATAAGTTGAAGATTTACCCAGTTAAGGCTCTATATTTTAAATCGAACTAATACCAGATGGTTACTTTTTAGTATTTAACTTTTGTTTGTGTAGTTCACAATGGGTGGGAGCCTCCATTGTCCTGCTTTCCAAATAAGCAGCATTTAAGAGTAAATTAAATATGAAAGAATCCATGATTTTCAAAGCACTGAAAGTTAATGTGCTCCAGCAAACTGTGCAAGTAAAACTTTGTCAGATTTATTTTCTATTTACTCATAAAAAAAAAATTAAAAAAAATCCAGAAAGAAAAGGCCCTTGACTTGTATCAAACAAACAGAAAGACAAATGTTAAGCTACATTTCAATTTTAAAAAACATGTTCACGTAAATAAAATAAGAAAAAAAAATAAAATAAAATAGTGGCCCTTTTGTTTCACAGGCTTGACTCCAGACTTTTAACAAAACTGAATCACCATTTATTTTTCTGCTTAGCAAAACTAACCTTCGTTTTAGATGATGTGCCTCATAACATTTTCAGACAAAGGGAGTGGTCTAGAAAACAAGGCTGAGAAGCTAAACAGCACAACGTGCCAGGGATCTGTGTGAATTACTGCCTAATGCCTCTGTGTCCGCTAGCACAGCAGAGTTTAGTCTCATCTAAAACAACTGATCTCAAAGTATTTGGTTTCTCTAAAACAAACACCAAAGCACTGGAGGTTGGTTGGCTCATATGTGACTTCTGGACATCATTTGTCTTTTTACAATCTTTTAAGGCCAAAGATGTAGCACACAATGGCCCTGCAACCTCATGTCACTTCCAAAGTGTCTGCATTACATATAAATATCTGCCATTTACCTTGTTTTAAAAACTCTCAGTCACTAAGCATGACAACAATTTCATATCAGCACATTTCATTGAACAAAAATGTATTTTTTGCACTAAACAACATTCAAAGTAAAACATGGCACAAGACAACTTTTTCCTTGTGTTTTCTTTTTTCATCTAGGAAATATCAAATCTTCTGAAACATATCTTTAGTACATTGAAATGGAAAACTTCATTTTCAGCTTTTCATTTGTTTTAAAAACAAAGAGTTGTATGTATATATCTATATATAGAATATTCTTATATCCTCTGCTCTCTTAATTTAGCTTTGTTGTGCAAATTCAGCAGTAACACAGGTGGCACAGCAACAGGGAAGATAGGTTGGTGGGAGAGTAAAGAACCGAATGCAATGACAACTCAAATGCAGAGTTATGAAAATGGTCCGTTCTTTCTTGGTGGCGTTTTGCTGATAGAAAGGTAGAGAGTCAGAAAGGAGGAAGGAGTTCAGTGGAAGGTCCTCCATCCTGGTCATCCTGCAGTAGACAGGATCCTGTTTCTTTGCAGCCTCGGAGTGACCAGCTTGTTTGCTGCTGATCTGCAGCTGCCCCTGACCTTTGACCTCCCCGAGGAGGACAGCACCCAAAACCAGAGGTCCTGAATTTTCCCTGGCTCATGATCTGAACAACAGCATGGCAGTGGAAAGGTACTTGTACCTCCTCTGCAGCAACTCAGCTCCAGCTAAATGGGTTTTCAGTCACCTGCTCAGGTCCATATTAGCTGAGGCTGGGAACTGGTTATGACTGGTCTTATTTGATTGATCCTGGTAAGGATTGTGGCTCAGAAAAGAAGAAGAAAGAAAAAAAAGTGAGGGAGAAGGACGTCTAACAGAGCCCAAGTTTCAACGTCTGCTGTCCCTCCAGTGCCGCTGCTGCTCGGTGCTCGGGTCCTTGCAGTCTTTTCCACTGCTGCCGGTTTGTAGTTAGCGAGTGTAAGAACAACGGACTTCAAACGTCGAGAATCAAAATGTCACGGCGGTAAAGGAAAGATGTTCGGGGAAGCCAGTTCTGCTCTAACTAAGGCGCGTGATTGGCCAGTCCTCAGCTCGCCAGGGCCATGGTGTCAATGACCTGCTCTAGCTTGCCACGTAGCCGCTGTCTGCGTGACTGTTCGTCCTTCTGTAGTGCTGAGAGGATCTGGACACAAACAATGAAGATCATTATTTTAAACATATTGAAACACACAGTGGGCACATCTATTATATTCTATAGCCATAACTGTTGAAATACACTCCAAGCAGAAACAACGCTCCGATTTTCCTTTGCTGCTTTGCAATTACAATTACACTGACGCTGACAACACAGGCAGGGTTGTCAGGGCAGGTGTGAGGACCGGTGGAATGTGTGTAATTGCATGTTAATTGCTACTGGGAGTGTGTACAGTAGGGTCTGTGTGTGTGTGTTGTGTCTAACGGTGTTATTTTGCATGGTATGAACAGGAAGAAGAGGAGCTGTTATGTTTCAACACGTGAATGTGCGTATTCACTTAATGATGTGTGTATGTGCATTAGCAAGTACACGTGAGACTTTTCAGTACATCTTCTACATGTGCGCCGCTGTGTGTTTGCGAATGTGCGCATGCATGTAAGGTCAGGGCACGTGTTAGAGGCGATGGCGCTGTGCAGCTGCCTACATCTGGATAATAGGCTGTAATGACAGGGAGCAGTTGGTTTGAATGGAGCCAGCTGCATCCAGCCAGTGTAACTACTGTAATACTGCTGGTATGAAGGAAGGACTGAATACATTTAATGCATGCAGTTGGCAAAGGGTTTGGGTTTAGAGTACAGATAGGGCAACTATATTCAAGAAATAACCCTTAGTACAAGTACATGTTGTCCTGATCATTTAGCAACCAAAGTACAAAGTATTTACCTATTGCAGCTTTTAATATGTAGGACATTGCATCAATAAAACACTGTTAGAATATTCTTATAACCTATCATATACTGAAGTTCTTGTCACAGTGTGACAAAATACCAAAACATAGTTTTAGGGGTCCGTGCAAAACAAATCCCAAAAATAGTAATACTTTTAACAGCACAAATACCAAATACTTTTTTTATTTTACAGCTGGGAAACAAGTACCGGTAACAGTGGCGATTTTAGCTTTTTTTGGCGGGGAGCTCAAGCACCCCCTAAATTTTAACTCAGCACCCCTGAAAAATAAATAAACCATCATTAGGATTTTGTAAGGAAACTCAGTTCTCAAATCTGAAATTCACCTAAATATTGAATACATTTGGAATATGGAATAAATGATGATACTCATAAACAGGCCAGTAAAATTTATGATACTTTTGGGATGAGTCGAATCCTCAACGCTACCTGTTAATCAATCGAGTAGGCTCGTCAGCAACTGACCAATCAGCAACCTCAATTTGTCCCAAAGTGAAACGCCCCTTACCAGCAGAAGCTCCAACCCCTTTTCATCTGACAACAAAAGTACCACATGTCCATCTGTTTGAAGGTAACCTCAGATAAATCCTCCGTTTTCAATCAAAATTACATTGTATGCTTAATGGTTAAATTAAAGGTTAATGCTTACAGCTAGCTGTGCTTTGTTTTGTGTGTGTTAAATGTAGATATGGTAAATGGTAAATGGAGCTTACTTATATAGCGCTTTCTAGCCCCCATGAGGGACCCCAAAGCACTTCACAGTACCAACCATCCACCCATTCATACACACATTCATACACCGGTAGCGGTGGCTGCCATGCAAGGCGCCAGCCAGTCCTACCGGGAGCAACTCGGGGTTAAGTGTCTTGCCCAGGGACACAACGAGGTATGCAGTGACTGGGGATTGAACCAGGGACCTTCCGGTCCTGAGCCGGCTGCCCTGCCTCTACACCATCCCGGCCCCCCAGATATATGTTGCAACTTCTGGTTGCACAAGTTTAGTCTTTGTTTGTTATGATAGGTTAACACTAAACCAATATTGTACAAAGTGTTTATTATGTTGTGTAGTTAAAGCAGAGCACTACATCTGTAGCATTTTAGCTAGCACGTCTGCATTGTGCGCCGATAAGCTGAGCTTATTGGTATTTCTTGTTGTTCCGTGCTCGCTAAAATAGTTATTGAATCAAGTGTTATGTAGGTAAATGTAGATGTTTAAAACCCTGTTAAAATACACCAGAATGCAGGAAATGGCAAGCTATTCAAGATTTTCTGGGGGAGGACCCCCCCAGACCCCCCCACCAGTGTGTCCCCTGCACATTACAAATGCTTCTGACGCCAATGCCCACTGTGTTGATCAAGTCAAGAGCCAGTGTCAGCACTGGGGGGCTGAGCACCCCTGAAGGTGAGATTCTAGAACCGCCCCTGACTGGTAAAGGTTTTTTTTTTTTGCTTTTCATTTAGTTTTTTGTGGGAGGTAAATGCGTCAGCACACATGGTTGGGTCAGGAAAAGACATGCAGAACCCAATTCAAACTGCCTTGCTTCATGTGAAACATCAGTTATATTTATAAAGTCTTAAGCATATTACTTTTATTTATGATTCAATTGTCTAGCTTGAATTATTTCTGGATGCCCGGCAACCGTATGACAATGATGGGACATAAAAAAATACAAAAAATAGTGGCTTTCTCACAAGCATCTTCCACAACATAGTGTGTGCTAAAAGGATGAGTTTTAATCAGCAGGCTGCAGTTGCTTTAATGTATTTATATAAGTCTGTTGAAAAAAAAAAAAGAATAAGAACACGCATTTACATAAATTCAGCAAAGCTCCATTAAGTTCATAATGTGTTGAGCTTATCCTTTAATGTGCATCCTAATGGTGCTAATACCTTCCAGCTTGTACTGATGTGGACTGGTTATCAGTGTAATTGAATTAAAATGACCTCATGGTATTATTCAAGACAAGTAAGAGGAAAGGAAGACACGCACATCCATCTGCCGGGTAATTACAGTACTCTTCCTTTCTATTTGATTCTGCTTCATATTCCGCCGGTGCTCACCTCGTCTTTGTATTTGATGATGTAGGTGTAGATCTCATGCAGAGCAGACATGCTGTTGAACTGGCTGAGATGCAGGCGGGACTGCTCTGCTAAGTAGGCACTCATGTCCTGATCACTGATTGCTGGCATACGGGAGATATCGGAATAATATCTGAAAGAGAAGTCAAGCAGAGATTCATGCATTGTCATCCGATGCTTAATGATTGAATGTCTTCCTATATAGTTATTCAAAATGCATAACGGGAGAAAAGCAGATGATAAATCCAACATCTGAAACCGGAAGTACTGAAAAGAACACTAAAACATCTCACGGATGCCCAAATTGACATGGGTGAGTGGATCGAAAACCTCATGAAGTTGATGACTGATGGGCTTTTATACAGAATAACAACTCAATGTGGTGTCATGATCTGAGCGTTTGGTCTTTGTAGTCTGAGTATTAGATTTTTTTTTTTTAGTTAGCAAATCAACTTTTAATTATCTTCTTCTGAGTCTAATGCATGTAACCTCAGACTGCAGGTTTACTTGTGGTTCCTAGAGTTTCCAAAAGCAGAATGGGAGGCAGAGCTTTCAGTTTTCAGGCTCCTCTCTCATGCAGGTTTAAAACTAGGCTCAAAGTCTTTCCTTTTTGATAAATCCTATATTTAGGGTCAGATTGGGTTTCCTGAACTATCCCCTAGTTATGCTGCTATAGGCTTAGACTACTGGAGGGTAAATTTACCTCATTTCATCAAATTAATTATTACAAATGAATCCAATATAATAGTTTGTATTTATAACTGTTTCTATCTTAATGTTGTGCATGTTTTTTTTTTGTCTTTTCTCCTGAGGGACCTGCCATTCTGTGTCCATTTCTCCTTCCCGTCCTCTCAAACCCAGCCGGTGGAAGTAGATGGCCGCTTGTTCTGCTGGAGGTTTCTTCCTGTTATGAGGGAGTTGTTGCCTTTGTTCTTTCTCAGGGAAACTGTGACAAAGTTAAGATTCAACAAATCTGCTGTCTTCTTTGGATAGATAACTTTTACAAATTGGTTATTGTATGCATGTGAATGTTTCTGTTCAGCGCCCTGAGACAGACTTCTGTTGTTACTTGGTGCTGTATAAATAAACTGAATTGAACTGAATTTTTCTTAAAACGACGCATCATGATCTGTTGTTTTAAGGATGCCACATTTCATCTTTGAATGCATAAAATAGCCAAATATTTTCTAGGATATACATATACTGTACTGTATAGATATACATATACTGTATATATATATATATACAGTACATACATACATACATATGTACATACAGACCATCTCAACGTCTTCCGAAGACTGTACTTCTCTGAAAGAGGTGCTAATATAATCTGACTGTGTTGAGCAGTTGTCGAGCTTCTCACTCTCACTAACAGATAGGAAAATGATTCAGTATTCCAACTGGTACTTTAATAAGATAAATGAGCAAGTATACATGTATTTTTTTAAGAAAACAAAAAAAGCAAAATACATGAAAAGATAAAATAACTTGAAAGCATGTGTATTACCAGTACAGCTTCTTCTGTGTTTTACTGGTGCTGCATAGCATCAAGTCTTCTGATATTATACAGTTTGTGTGCAATCTGTGAGGGCAACCCATCTATCAATAACCTTAATGTTATTGATAATTGAATTACAGGAAAGACTGTAAACTTTAACCATATGGTAAAGTAGAACTGTGCTCACATCTTTATATGAGGCTTTCTGAAGCAGGTCAGGCTGAGTCGAGTGCAAGTTAAGCATAAAAAACGTGATCCTGCTCGCATTTGATTTACCTGTAAAGTCCTCATTTTACGCAGCTACCAGATGCTCGCTGGCAGCTGTGGGACTTCTTGCAGCTCATTCAGTGTGTCTGACATAAAGAAGCAGATGACTAACAACCTAACTAACAACTGACTTTCTGACCGGTGGAATTTCTGCCATCTGGACATAAAAACCCGGAAATCTAGGAACAGAAGCTTTTTATAAATCTTGAACATGGTGGCCAAAAAAAAAAAAAAGATGAGGTTGTCTTGAAAAAGAACTGAGTCACTTAGAAAAAGCTGAATGTTAGCTAAACATACAGCTGAATGAGTGCAAGCAGAATACATAGACCTGGAAAATAAAAAATATAAAATGGATTAAAATGCACATTTTCTGTCATGTTGTTTTTAGAATGGTATTCCAGTGAAGCTGTTTTTGCTGATATTTCTGACTCCATGAAAATACTGTAATCTATATTAATAAGCCAGAAGCAAGTCGGTGGTAATTACGGCACATAATTTCTTTGCTCTAATTTAATTCAACTATGTATTTATGTTTTAAACGCCTGTAGCAGCTACGGTTCAACCTATAACGTTGTTCTAATCTTACAGCTGTTTAATTGTGTAATTAGCTTTGATCTTATAACTCAGCCTCATTTTTCTTCCACCTTCCAGCAACTCAGAGGGAATACACTTTTGGATTTAGAGTTTATTTTATTCTTGGTTATGTTTGGGTTCAGATTTAGACTCACCTTTCTACCCAGCTTTTGTAGTTTGGGATGTCTTTAGCGTAAAGAAGCTTATTCGAAGGCGAGTCTTTTCCCAGTTTGTGCTCGGACGTCGAACAGGAGTCCATGAAGGTCTGAGCCACCACAGAGAGACAGGCGTCCGAGATGCTGTTTTTATGGATGTCGAACACAAACTGGGGGTTCTTGATCACATTCACCCAAAACCGCAAGGGAAGGCTGCAAAGGGCAAAATGGACACGCATGTCAGTAAAGTCATATAGGTTTACAAGTACTCATACTTTACAACACTGCTTTTTAAATTTCCTGATTCAACAGTGTACACTTGGCTGGCTTTGTGAAACATTTATTTATTTATTTATTTTGGTATCACATCTCTCAGTGTAGCAGCCATCTGGTAAATAAGTAAGTCTCTTTTGGCTATTCCCTTCTTCAGGGATCACCACAGCAACTGTGAACTTGGATGAAAGATTTGGCAACTATAAGATGTCTAAACATGACGTCGTCTCAGTGGCTTTCAAATCCCAGTATCCATTACAGCAAAGACTGGTCCATCCCAAAGCTCCAGTCCCCCAGCACAGAGTAATATTGTGTATGCTGTTCAGTGTCAGGAGGGTGATCAGTCTTACATCAGGGAAACTAAACAGCCACTGGCCAAAAG
>JARVLU010000103.1:31182651-31195774 GCA_031762415.1 Simpsonichthys santanae | reverse complement strand
AAAAAAATTATTTTTTTTTTTTTTTTTTTTTTTTTTTTTTTTTTTTTTTTTTTTTTTTTTTTTTTTTTTTTTTAACTCCCTTATTGATTTTGTTACCTGGTGCATCACTGGGATTTAACATTTTGAATCCATGTAACCATTTAGTTATACATGTGAATTGTCTGCTTTTAAACAGGCAAAGTAACATTTTGAAATGTTTAACTTGTTTACCATCAACTTTAAAAACAATACATACTGATATGCCTCTGAAAAATAAAACTGGAAACCAATGGTTCCCAACCATGGTCCTTGAGGAACGCCATGATGCCTTTTTTAGTTTCCCTGCTTTGACACATCTGATTGAAATGAATGGGTGATTAACTGGCTTCTGCAGAACCTGAGGAAGTAATTAAATCACTGAATCAGATGTGTTGAAGCAAGAAAACAACTAAAACATACAGGTGTTCCTCAAGGAGCTGTGTTGGAACCACTGCTGTAAACAATGTAAATAATAATTTGTGACAGCATTTGTAATAAATTCACAAAGACTTCTGATACAAAGTTTTACAGTGAATGTGTCCTAGTTGTTTAATCTTCCTCCCAAACCTCCTTCACCTCCTTAGCAGCAGTTTGGGGTGGTTTTTACTCTCCAGGTTTCTGTCAATCAAGTCCGACAGCAGTTGTTTCAGGACCCCCGTTGCGTACTCCATCTCCCCCTGCAGGGCTGTCATGATCAGAGATGCCACATTGCCTCGATCACGCATAGAAAATGATCTGAAAATAAAATAAATACACACACCTATGTAAATATGCTATCCTAAAGTTTACCAAGTACATGTGCACCATTAACCTCACAGGGATTCTATAAAAAAATATTTATCATTTAATCCTAATTAAATTGTGCACAAACCCTGTTTTGCTACAAATCATTTGGCTAATTACTTTACAATGTAATTTGAGGTGCTAAAATGTTAATGATGACATTTTGTATGAATTTCTTTCCTAATTTACGGCCAATCTCTGCCATTTGTTTTTTGTAAAACTGAACAGGAAAGAAATAACTCTTTGTCAAAGACAATGTTCCTTTTTATACTAAAACAATAGAAAATAAACTACAGTAATACCAAGTGAACCAACATTTTAAACATATTCTTACATTTGCATTTTTGAAAATCAAACAGCAGTAGCTAATTTTGGACACAGATTTAAATTATTAATACAATTAAATGAATTATAGCACTTTGTAAATTAGATAAAAAAGAAACCTTTGAGCCTCAAGTGTCCGTATGAATGTCAACAAGAAGTGCTTCTTGGTCAGCAGCTGGCCAAACAGCGTGAGTGCCTTCTCAACATTTGCTTGGACCTGCAGAAAAACATTGACAGATGGACAGTTACAGCGTCTGATGGCAAGATAAAAAAAAAAATAAAATAAAATAAAAATGTAAAAAAGCTTGTTAACTTTTTACATTTTAAAATTTCTCAAAATAAAATACCGGTATATAATTTCAAAAAGGACAGTCACAAGTAACTTACCAATTAAAGTAACAGTTCCTAAAAACTACTAAAACATTTAGGCTATTGGTGCCATTCTTTTACCAATTTAAATGGGCATAGTTCACTAATTCAACTCGTGTTTTACACGCTAAGAGAGAAACAAGTGAAACGTGCAGTTACTGTAAATGGTGGTTGAAACTTTCTGAATTGGAACAGAAGAGCAACAGTGTCATCAAATCACACACTTGCATATGCAAGATGTATAAAATCAACCTCAGAAACTAATCCTGATAACTTTTGAATAGAGCCAAGAGTTCAGAAAAGACAACTGGGATAAGCGATGTTAGAATTTACCTGTAGCCATTAGTGTTAGTGCACAACTGCTTTTGTGCAATATGGCCAATATACAGTAGCCCCTCGCTACTTCGTGGTTTGTTTATTACAGACTCGCTCTAATGTGGTTTTTCAAAGTAACACATTGGACATGACACACAACTGTCTGATTAGTGGATGAGCCGCACGATCGGTATGGCATTTTTATTTAAAATTAATTATTTTTAGATATTTAGCACCTGCTGCACATTTGTGCAGCCCAGAGCTGCATAAAAAGCTTCCTCCTACAACTTTGTACAGCCCATACTGCAGGATAAACTTCTTGCTACAGCTGACCAGCTGTTCACCATGCAGAGTGAAGAAGTGGGCATGGCCAAGAGCGCTTGCAGGTGGCAAAGAGCAAAGGAGGCAAGGAGCTGAAACCATGACATTCTGTGCTCTTTTAGAGCATTTAGAGTTTAGAAACATTGTTTAGAATATTGAAAGAGTGTTGGAAGGGTTTAAAATGCCATATATTAGGTTATATATTAGGTGAAGGTTCATTGTTTGAACAAATTGTGAAATAAGGGGCAGATATTATAAGATTTCTTCTTCTTTCTGCTCCTTTCATTTTCTCCATCATTTACCATACACTCTCTTCTTCACATCTTTTGTGCACAGTTCATTCATTTGAACTGTTGACCCCACAAAAACTACTTTCAATCACAGATATGTATTTATTCTTGCTTTTATAGTGATTTTTATTAATCTTCTTGTCAGAGCATACTGCCACCTCTCCAGACTCTCTTCTACCTGCTCCTTTCTCTCACTACTGAAACCATACAAGATTATCTAAAATTATCCAGACTTTGGTAAGTAATCTTGACATAATTAACTTAAATTGAAAAGACATGCTACATGCTTACATATAAGGTGTTTGTCCCACTAAAGCCCTATTCGTATGGGATTAGTTTTACCTAAGGACCACGTGTAGTAAATAAATTACTCCCCAACGTCTGCTTTTTATGTGGCACATTCGCACAGGATAACCAAAGCCTGAGATTTAGCTGAAATTTATGGACATCTTCTGGTTATGAAAACACACTGCATTGTTACGACTGGGGCGGTGCATATAATGTACTTAGTGTGCAGGATGGTATGGTCCCAAGCTTTAAGATGTGGTTTTATGAATCAATACAAAGAAAACTAAAGAATGCAGAAAATAAAATTGCGCTAATCTACTTGTTGAAGATTAGGCAGTTGCAACAAGCCAATTTAAGAGGTTAAAAAAAAAAAACATGTTAAGCTCAGATGGACAACCTGTCACCGGCTGTGCATGTGAGCGGCTGCACGTCCATTGACCCGCCGGTTGAAATGGACTGGAGACCTGTCCAGGGTGTCCCCCGCCTCTTACACAGTGATGGCTGGACATGGGCACCGGCGACTCCCGCTACCCGAAAAGGAAGAAGTGAGTAAATATAATGGATGGATGGGTGGGTTGATCACACCCGTGTCCCCGCACCTCCTGTCATCTGTGGTGAAGGAAAACAAAGCTGAAGCGAATAAAAACAAAAAAAACAACAACAAAAAAAAAAGCTGGCGCAGAGCGTTCATTTAAACTAGTCTTGTTCTGTATTTTTTCCAAATGATTTAGCTTAAACAAAAACAAAAAATGCCTCATTACATGTTGGATCTGGCCCATTTCTGTCCAAACCACAGATATGCCTAGTCACATTGGTTTAGTTTTATCACTGAACCTCAGAGTTCAGCAAAATATAGTAGGTAATTTGCGGGGGAATTTTCACTTTACAAATTACTGACATGGCTGATTTGCATGGGATTAACAACACAGACAATCTCCGTAATTATTACTAATAGCTTGTGGTCCCTAAAACTAACCCCGTGCAAATAGGGTTTAAGTAACTCTTTAATCAGTGCATATGACTATATTCTGCCACATTATTTTCCTTTGTAAGTATTTTAAAGCAAAGAAAAGTTTTTCTTTTCACTCTTTTACATTGTAAAAATCCTATAACTAGAGCATATTATGGTATGCTGAAGAACCATTCCCCTATACCTCCTGCTGAGCAAAGAACCTTTTTGAACACTCCAGTTTACAGACATTATTCCTATGACGACCCTTGGCTGGCTTGTTAAACAGCAAGGTAAGGCTGATTGGCTACTCTCCTGCTGTGTTTGATGTCAAATGATTTTAGCAGATGACTTAACACTATTGTCTACTTGGCATCAGGGGGCTAAGTGCTTAAATCTTCCTTTATTTGAATATCAATAAGACAAGAATTTTTAATCTTCTGCTCTGGCAAGGATGCATAAGAGCTCTAACTGTCTGAGCTCCCCGTGAACTCCGACTGTCTTTTTGTCTAGCTCACAGGAAGCTTTTCATTAAAAAATTCAAACACTTACAATCAGAATTGCTATTCATTTGAATTTGTTGCAGTATATCAACATGTACGTCCTTTAATTATGTATTTTTCCATAACGCTTCAGCAACCTGTCAATGTCTCATCAATATAGAAGGGAAGTGGAAATAAAGTGTGGTGTAAAGCAGGGAAAGGGATTAAGGCATGGCAGGACAATATGTGTGTCAGAGGTGGTGACAGAAGTACACCCTGCTTGTTCCACTGGCTGGCACCTGTCACTTCTTAACAACTCGCTAACCCCCCAGAAGATGTCCTGCTCACATTCCTTCTCTCCATCTCCATCACTGCTTTAAATCCTCCTCTTGCACTCATTGTTGACTGTTTCACTCAGACACATTTTACTTAATTTTAATTCCTCTTTTCTATTGTTTCTGTGTCTCTCTGACTTGTCCACACACAACCACGTATTCCGTTCCATTTTTCTCCACTGCAGCTCCTGTTTCTTCTCCTTTTAGACATGCTATAATAAAGTGTCTGGACCTTTTTCTAAAGTGCTAAATGAGATTCTCAAGCCTCCAGGGTGGATACAGAGAGTGATGTGTTTGAGTAAGATAAGAACAAATACAAAAGAGGATGCATGTAGAGTACAGCCTGCTCTGAATATTCGCCTAATGTGTAAAAAGATTACAGAAGAACACATTCATAGATCTGTGTATATGCTTGTTTCTGTGTAGTGTGTCTGTAGAGCGTAGTTCCACAAAGCAATAAAGAAAGAAGCACTGCGTTACCCAGGCCATTGGCTTATACTGCCAACCTCATGGGAAACACGGCTGGAAGGTAGAGAAATTCTAGACATAACAATAAAATGCATAGGCACCCTTTTCCACAATGTCTGTGTGACATTTAAATAAAGGTGTACTGATGCTTTAGAGGCATAGTTAATGGCATAATTATACAGTACAGTATATGTATTCGACATCTTAATCTGTTGGAAAACTTTAGAGTTCAACCTAATTTTATGTAGTAAACAGGTACAAACTAAAATTGTTAGAACAAAAGTGTCTGTTCACATTAGCAAACAGCAGAATCAGAAAACATGCAACTGCAACTCTCAATATACTCAGAAAATGAAAAAGTGTTAAAGGAAAATGCTGCATAAAATTAGCACAATGATGGCAGAAAATTTATATATTTGTTTTATCTAGATATGCCCTTTAAATCACACACTGAGCAAGTTTCTAATATCTTACACCTGCAGCAATATAGCCCAAAACAGCAATTCTGTCCCACAGTAACAATAAAACTAGTCCATAGATTTGTTCATTTAAGACTGAACTACTGAACTTCCTCATTGTCAGGCTGCTTCAAGTTTGTTTGAAAAATCTCTATGATCTAAATTTGTGCCTCAGAAACTATAAGAATGAGGAGACAATATTTATCCAATTTGAGCATCTCTTCAACTCATTTTCTGCAAAACCAAAATATAGGAAATAACATTCTTAATTTTACATCCAACTCTTAATTCCTAAGATGAATTGCCTTTCAAAGATGTAAAACTTTCCCAACAGTGTTTCACTTTCACTGTAGGCAAACTTGTGATTCCAAGGATGTTAAAACGTACAAGAAGGGTTTTTAGTTGTCTGCAAAAGTAGCTACCTATATAAATTCAAGTGGTACACCTTTTACATACAAGTAAGTAATTAGGCAGGTAAGTAAGTGAGTTGGTAAGTAAGTAATAAGCAAGTAAGTAGTAAGTAAGTAAGTAGGTAAGTAAGGAAGTAAGTTGGTAAGTAAGTAGGTAAGTTAATAAGTAGGTAAGTAAGTATGTAAGAAAGTAAGTACTTTGTAGATAAGTACGTAGAATGTAAGTAGTAAGTAAGTAGGTAATTATGTAGTAAGTAAGTTGGTAAGTACTTTGCAAGTAGATAAGTAAATAAATAGTAAGTAAGTAAGTAAGT
This sequence comes from Simpsonichthys santanae, assembly GCA_031762415.1. NCBI lineage: Eukaryota > Metazoa > Chordata > Actinopteri > Cyprinodontiformes > Rivulidae > Simpsonichthys > Simpsonichthys santanae. Next base: position 31,189,650 of record JARVLU010000103.1, on the reverse strand, counting down.
AATGAGTAAATAGGTAAGTAAGTAGGTAAGTAAGTAGGTAAGAAATTATGTAAGTAAGTAAGTAGGCAAGTAGGTAAGTAAGTAAGTAAGTTGATAAGTAAGTTAGTAATAAGTAAGTACAGTAAGTTAGTAAGTAAGTACCGGTAAGTAGGTAAGTACGTGCATAAGTAAGTAGGTAAGTGCCGGTAAGTAGCAAAGTAAGTACGTTGGTAAGTAAATTGGTAAGTAAGTAAGTAGGTAGGTAAGTAAGTAGGTAAGTAAGTATGTAAGTAACTAGCTAAGTAAGTTAGTAAGTAGGTATACTGGTAAGTAAGTAGGTAATTAAGTACGTAAGTAAGTAGGTAAGTAAGTAAGCTGGTAAGTTGGTAAGTAAGTAAGAAGGTAAGTAAGTATGTAGGTAAGTAAGTTAGTAAGTAAATAAGTAAGTAGGTAAGTAAGTATGTAAGTAAGTAGCTAAGTAAGTAAGTAAGTAGGTAAGCTGGTAAGTAAGTAAGTAATTAAGTACATAAGTAAGTTGGTAAGTAAGTAAATAGATAAGTATGTAATTAAGTAGGAAGGTAAGTGCCGGTATGTAAATAAGTAAGTAGGTAAGTAAGTAGGTAAGTCAGTAGGTAAGTCAGTAGGTAAGTAAGTAGGTAAGTCAGTAGGTAAGTAAGTAGGTAAGTCAGTAGGTAAGTAAGTAAGTAAATGAATAAGTAGGTAAATAAATAAATAAATAAACAAGTAAAATGGTTCAGGCAACTTCCTCCTTGAATCGCCACCTTATCAAGGTGGAGGAGTTTGTGTGCCTGAATGATCCTAGGAGCTATGCTGTTTGGGACAATTATCATTTACCCTGGCAGGGTCTCCCAAGGCAGATTGGTTCTAGGTGACAGGCCAGACAAAGAGCGATTCAGAAGATTTTTATGGACATGACACAACAAGGAACTCGGTGTCCCTTGCCCGGACGTGGGCTACTGGGGCCCCACCCTGGAGCCAGTCCTGGGGGAGGGGCTCGTCAGTGAGCGCCTGGTGACCTGGTCTCTACCCATGGGGCCCGGTCAGGCTCAGCCCAAAGGAGCACCATGGGTTTGCCTTCCTGTGGACCCAACACCTTTGGAAAGGGCCATAAAAGTTGGGTGCGTGATGCCATGGGCAGTGGCCGACTGGGAGTAGACCCCTAGGAAGACCCAAGACATGCTGGAGAGACCATGTCTCTCAGTTGGCCCGGGAACACCTCCCAGAAGAGCTGAAAGAGGTGGCTGTGGAAACAGATGTCTGGGCTTCCCTGCTCTAGCTGCTGCCCCTGCGACCAGACTTCGGAACAAGCGGAAGATAAAGGATGGATGTTAAGGCAACATTTGCAAGAAAACATTGTTGATACAATCACTTTAGACCAAACCACAGAAACTTTGAAAATATTAGAATAATGTTAGAATGTCATAATGACAAAAACTTTTACTTTGATTGAAAAAAACATACAGTACATTTATGCACACACACAAACACATATTTAAAGACAGAATATACAGTATAGACAGCCTAAAGAAGGAAGGTTAAGAGGGAAGAAGGGAAAGATAAAGAATATAAAAACAGAATAAAAAGGATTAGTGAGAACTTTAAGACCACCCAGAGTGCCATTTTCTGAAGACATATACCTACCTTGTGTATTAAAGCAACTAAAATAACATATACAAGGTCAAATAAATTATCCTTTACTCCTAAACGTTATCACTCTAATCAAAGTCACTGAAGCAGCACCAGCTTCTACATCTTAGTAATTGTGGTGATTGCAAACCTGGCTCTATAGTTTGATGATTTTGGAGGAGAGTAGTTTAAGCAGACATACAATTAATTCAACTTCTCTTGGTCTCAATGTTGAAATGTCTTTTTTAATCTGCTTCACTACTTCCACTCAGCTGTGCTGGAATAGAGGTACATGTACCAGCGTGACCAGTGACTTAACAGTGACGTCCTTGACTCTGACACGTATTTCTGCTTTGTTTCTTGGACTACCTTTTAATGTATCTTTCCCATCTAGTTATCTCATGCATCTAAGACGGAACTCCTGTTGATAATTACAAAACAAAAAATATATAATAATGAAGGAACTGTTAAAGGATTCTTCCCATGGAAACAATTTGATGATGACACCAGTCTACTTGAAAATATATTTGCATTTGATGTGACGTGGATAAACATATGAAAGCCAAAGTAGGTAAAATATAGGTTATGTGATTGCTTTAAGGTAAACACCAACTTGAGTTCTTCTTTTTGCACATCTCACAAAAAAACTCCCTTTGAAGAAACCCATCATGGGATAATGGCAATAGAGGTATTAAGCAGGAAAGCCAGAGGGGCAGTTTAATAGCATTAAAACAACTTTAAAGGCACTTTAAGGGAACGTGTGCAGTGAATGTACGTTTCTCTATTTTGTGTTAGTTTGTAAGTATAGCCTCCTAACACTTAGTCCTGCTTCGACTGATTAGTCATTGTTAGTCTGTTTTAGTTGAAAAGTTTCTTGATGGTGTACTGACCCGTACCTCCATCTCCTTGAGCACAGGGTGGTCTTCAATTCCAGGGAACAAGACTCTCATTGCGTAAGTACGATAGTCCAAGAAAGGAATCCCTGCTCCGTCTAGCTCCTGGGTCAGCTCATGGATGTCTGTCTGAAGCTCGGCAAACGCTACAAAGGAAAAAAGTAAAATAAATAAATAAATAAATAAATAGATGAAATGCAAAACTTATGCTAAACAGTCCATTTTAATAACTTTCCTTAATAAAATTCCTAGTAGACCACTAAATTGACATTAGAACTAACAAACTCTGAGACTCTAGACTGCCAAACTAACTTTAGATTTATTAAACTGTTCTGTCCCAAAATAGCAAACAGTCCATTTTATTTTGACAAAACAAAAAGCCAGCATGACTTCCATCAAACAGTCATGACTTCTATTCATCTTTGTGTTTCATTTGACTTTATTTTGGCATCTGCTGCCAGAACATAAACTGTACAGTTTGTAGTTTTTAAATGAAAGTTAAGTCAGGTTCTCTGGATGGACTGTTCTTTTTTAAACATGTTGTCTTTTATCCAAAAAACGTTGTCAATATGAAGAGCTGCACCAAACTCAGTCTTATAAAAATCACTTTCTCATAGTAGATCAACCAGTTTGTATTCCAGCAGGCAAGTAAGCTAAAACATTTAGTAAATTATGCCATTTTACAAAGTCCTTTGAAATCTAAAAGGACTTTGGGACTCAAAGTGAGTCCCTAATTGTTCATGTCCTGAATGCCAGAGCCACATCACAGTCAGGCTGGCAACAACACTAAAATACACTAACTTGAATTTTTTTTTTTTGCTGTATTTTTGGAAGCTTATTTTAAAATGTTTGACCCGTTCTGCACATGAGGACTTGGTATTTAAATGCTTGTCCCAAATCAAATTTGTATTTGAACTGATGGAGTAGGGTAGGTTGTCTCTAGTGAAGCTAAAAGGACACTTAGCTTTTTAGACAGAGGGGAACCTTAGAACATTTTCATTTTCCTACAGAAGACCCGTTGGAGAAAAAATTAAATAGCAAAAGTCATTTCATAGAAGAAGAAACAGAAAACCTTTTAAAACCAGTATTTTAAAGAGAAAAATATATTTGTTGAAAGTGTGAATGGCTCATGACCACTTATACATCTATAGGGTTACCTACTGCTCTTGAATTTCAGCTCAGAAAAAAAAAAAAAAAATAATCAGAACAGAAAAAGAAATCTAAGGGCAAAAAACAATTAAGGCAAAAAGAAAATCTCTGTTCAGGTAGCGAGAAAAGCCAAATCGGGAGACAGAAAACAAAGTTCCAGGAAAGGAAAGTCAATTAATTGCATGAGTGGATAATTATTAAGAGAGCAACGGATGCGTTTTCATGCATAATTTCCTCCAGCTGTTATTGGACTATTTGGTCCACAAGGAGCTGAAAGAAGTGAGGATGTGAAAACGATGAGAAAAAAGATAAAAAAAAAAAAAAAAGTCGGAAGCCAGACAGAAATCTAAAGAATTTCATAGAAACGAAAAGAAGATACACTCAAAGGCAAATGTCAAATGTGGAAAAAGAACAGCGATGCGATGGATAGTGCAGGAAACAAGACGTGATTGAATTTCATTTTCTCCACTCTCACACTTCTTCTGTTTTCTTCTTTGGTTTCCTTTGATCGTGCCCTTGTTTGTTGCTTATGTGAAGGAACAGAAGGTCAGACATTGCGCCCATTGTTCCCATAAGCATTTAAAAGATACTGAACTTTGTTTCCTCCTCATAAGTCAAACAAAAATGTCACCCAGAACAACAAGTCAATTTTTTATGACCGTTCAGACTAGATAAAAAATAGAATAAAAAATATTTTAAAAATCTGAGAAGTGTGGTATAAAATGTCCCACACAACTATGCTTCCCACAATTATTTTTAATCTGATTTTTTTTCTTAATTTAATTTAAAAAAATTTTTTATTTTTTTTTGCTTTCTTATAATCAAACCGAGGGCAGCATAGTGGCTCAGTTGGCAGAGCTGCCACCTCTCAGTGAGAATGTCGCCGGTCCAAATCCTAGTCTGAGACCTTTCTGGGTTACGTTTGCATTTTCTCTCCATGCACGCGTAGGTTTTCTCCAGGTACTCCGGTTTCTTCCCACAGACCAAAAACATGCATGTTAGACTGATTGTTAACTAAATTGTCTCTAGGTGTGAGTGAGAGAGTGAATGGTTGGTTGCTCGTTTGTCTCTATGTGTCCCTGTGATGGACTGGAGACCTGTCCAGGATGTCCCCCGCCTCTCACACATTGACTGGATGTGGGCACTAGTGACTCCCGTGACCCAAAAAGGAAGAAGTGGGTAAAATATAATGGAGGGATCTCGCTATTGCACAATATGGATGATAGCATTTGTTGTGATGTCTGCTTTTTATGGATGAATGAACCAAACATCTCCTGGGAAGACTTTTCAAACACCCCCACACACACAAAAATGCCATTTGCTTTCACACGTATGGTGGCCCGCCTACTTCAGCTGCTACTCCGCCCACATGCTCTGCTTCTTCTATGAAGGCCAGATGGGCGTGCAGCAGGCGGGGCGGGGGAGCTTCCGGGGGTGGGAACAAAGCCATGCTTCACATCCCGCACAGAACTTGGTGCTTCTATATTTTTTTTGTTGACTCAAGTACGCTTTGTTTTTGCAGTCAGAACAGGTTTTATTCTGTGAGACTAGAGGACTTCAGCAATCCTTCTGGTAAATATCACCTCAGCTGAGGGGGCACGTGGAATAGTTGCTCTAACAATGAAGCACTTTAAATCAGAAAGAATGGCAGTGTTTGTTCAACAGGTACTTCCTACTGTTAGAGTTGTGACTGTGTCGTGACCACTGTGATCATATTATAACTTCGTAGCGTGGCATTGTGAGAGCTTGTGCCATTATCTTGAGTGTAAACACCTAATTTGCCCTCACATCAGTCATCCACACTTTGCTGCTAAAAGGCTCCCGTCACACACTATCATTTTGTCCCTGCTTTTTTCTCCTGCAAACAGTTCTCATGTTGCTGTGACCTCAAATAACCTCCATCACGTCAGCATTTATTACAGTTAGCTTCAGTGCTTGCCCAGAGGCACCAGTCGAGGACTGACGTGTTTGACAGCACCACCAGCATCAAAACAGGTGTTTATATCTTCATTACAATTCCACATACCGTATTTTTCAGACTAAAAGTTGCACTTAAAATTCTTTAATTTCCTCAAAAATCGACAGTGAGCCTTATAATTACGTGCAACTTATGTGTTAATTCTGGTTGTGCTTACTTACCTCAAACTGATTTTATGTGGTTATTGTGAATGAGTTGAATAAAAATTGACTTGTCTGACTGCTTTGTTTCACTTAATGCGCCTTATAATCCGGTGCCCCTTATAGTCTGACAAATAAGGTATTTACATTAAATCCAATGCACTCTGCACTGTTTAATCAGCTATAAATTAGCCCTTTCAGTTTCACTTGTTTGTGAAAATTGTGAAGCTGAAAAACTTCAATTTCCTTCTAATGCTCTATGCAGTTAAACAATGCACAGGGATTGAACATTGAATTCAGAATAGCAGAGCTATTGAGTTTGTACAGAGAAGAAAAAGAAAGTACAGTACTGGTTTTTGTGCAGAAAACTTGCATAGATCCGTCCGTGCTTTGGTAAATTATATTTACTGAGTTCAATGGGGGCCAGAAATGTTTTATTGAACTCAAATGAATGGTCCTTACATTGCTTCTGCAAGTGTTCATGGTTTAAAAAAAAAAAAAAAGCCAAAGCATTCATAAAGGATTGTTAAAGAAACAGTTCACGGTTTACTTGTGTTATAACAGTCAAAAAGAGTGGATAAATTATGTAAATATCTTTTTTTTTTTTAAGGCAAAGCCCAGCACTAAACAACATTTCCACCAATAATTAAACTGTACAGGCAGTATTCAGTACACTAGCATTTGTCAGCAGTGGTGTACAACATTCACTAGGCCAGGATTTGTGAAACTTCATCCAACAGAATAGATCAAACATTTATTTTATGTATGTATGTATGTATTTATTTATTTATTTTAAGATTAATTTAACATGATGTTAGTCTTAGCAAATTATACAATAACATTTAATTTATTTTCTGCCTTTTTTTTTTAGCTTATGAAAGTCTTTTGATCAACTTACTGTAATTTCCAGACTATAAGCCAATCTTTTTATTTATTTATTTATTTATATATTTTTTTAATGGGCTAATGAGCTTCACTCCGCCAAAATACAGTATTTAGCCTCGTCACACTCATATAGCTAGCTGCCCAATACACATATCTCTTGGGGGTGGGGTTCCTCATGACTCGATGAGATTACCTGTATAAATAAATGTAAAAAAAACTAAATCTGACCAATGAAAATACCGTACCGGTCACAGTGGGGAGCCCTTTATCTCCTCCCCTCCCTGTTGTGCCCCCCAGGGAGGTCCCCTTCCCTGGGGGGCACAACAAA
>JARVLU010000103.1:30977310-30992054 GCA_031762415.1 Simpsonichthys santanae | reverse complement strand
TCTGAAATTCGACTCCCCGACTGGCCTTGACAGGCAGTCTTATCTCAACACACCTGTAGAAGTTTTGTAAACCTGATGATCTCTCCCAAACCTTCTGCTGAGGAATTCCACGGACTTATCAGAGAAGCCCAGCTGAATAAACATTCTATCATCATTTCAGGACTCTGGATTCGCCTCTGGCCGTCCTCAGCAGCCCCATCCCATGAATGTGCAAATATCTCTCCAGAGTGAACTACTGTATATGAACTGAGTGATTTTATCTGAACTCTGCAGTGACTCTGCGTGCTGGCCCCTCCCCCGCCCCCTTCTCCATAATGTCGGCGTCATTATGTGCTTGTGTGCAAGACTTTTTTTTCATTACCACATTTCTGACCTTCAAGCAGAGATCAAAAATGTGTTAGGAATTTTTTTATGTCTCCAAACCCTATGTGTCATTTTTCACCACTTTATTGTCTATCCAACAGATCTCACTTGTAAATGAGTCTTCGAGGCTCAATGTGACTTATCTGTTTGAATAAAGGTTGAATGAATTTGCAACGAGAACCTTTATCAAAACAAAGGTGGTGTCTCCGGTGTGTTTTGCACATGAAATTAGATTTCAATCAGTTTAGAGACCAGATCATTTTCATTAAACTGTGATACATAAAACCTTGTAAGTGTAGGAGAGTGGACTTTCCAGTTCTCATGACTGTTTGCAGCTAGCGTCAAGTACAATGTGTAAATATGCTCCATTCTGAAAATCTATTCATCATAAGAATTCATATTCTGCCTGCACCTTCAGTAACAGGCCAAACATATAGGAATGTCACGGCATGTTCTTCCTTTTTAAACATTTACTTCCATGTCTAAGCCTCCTTCTTTACCACTCTGAACATGTGTTTCACAATGCGCCAAACGTGCGCGTGACGGGGCGTAAAAATAACTATAATCTGAAACTAATCAGAGTCATCAGCTCAGGGCTCAGGATCACCACGTAGCCGAGGATTCATGCGGGATATCACGCAGTTTGCAGCGGCACAAAGACAATATGGATTAAATCTAATCCGTCTTTAACTGTAAAAGCTTTCCGCCGCTGATCCCTGGCGGCCTGTCGTCTCCCCGCTTACCTGCTGGCTTTGATGCGTATCCAGCGGTTGGTGTCGACGCGCACCGAGGAGCGCAGCACCACGGGCTTGGAGCCCAAGTCGTACGTCATTTGGACGTGTCCGTCCACGATGGCCAGGGCGATGTAGTCGGAGCGCTCCACGCCTTTCCCGCTCCACAGCAACAAGCCCTGCGTCGCCTCGGTCCGGATGCTCAGCTCAAATTTGTTGACCAGCAGAGCCTTTTCACTGGGAGAACATAAAATGCATCAGATGTTAGCAAACATTCTTACAAAGACTGAAACCGTGTTGTTGAGAACGGTAAACGCAGCATTTTCTTTTAAAGGGCTCAAGAAAGACAAATAGTTCTTAATCAACCAGTGCCGAAGGCAAATTCAAAGAGACAATGGACAAAACATCTACAGCTGATTAACTTTTGGAGTCAATTTGACTCAAGATGGCCGCCACAGCAAAGAGAAATTAACAAACACAAAAATGGCTTTAACTTAACTTCAAAGACACTGAGCTAAAATTGAATGTGTTAGTAGCTGAAAATTACACCTAATTTATACTCTGTGCAATATTTGATCTCATATTTGTGTTTAAAACTATATAATTATCTATTAAAATCACCTCTCTGTGCCTGTTAGCTAAATATCTAATGAACAGGTTCATGTGTATTAATGAAACTTTAAGAAAGTCACGACTGGATTCACATTTACACATGATTAATTTCTGGCATCAACCCAACAAAAAGCTATCAGCTTAACGTAGCTGACATTAGCCAACACAAAAAAGCTCTGTGAATTTTACACTGAGCTAAAATTTGGTGTGGTAGTAGCTGAGAATCATTCATAGCAGATGCTCTAAGAGCTAATAGATCATGTGAAATGTCGCAGGATAGCATGTGACCGCACATAAAATGTTTTCGAGGTTTGTCTAAAATGGCTGTAACTCCAGCTATATGATGTTAATCTGAAACACGGGCATGAAAAGCAGCAGACATGAAGCATTTCTTCAAGGAATTTAAACAAACAATTAGGGCTGAACAATTAATTGCGTTTGCGATAATATTGCGATATGATAAAACGAGATTTTCTAATCGTAAAGGCTGCGATTTGACTGGTCACGTGATCTGATGACGTGACTTGCGAGTGAGCGGAGCAAATCAGATCAGGGAGAGGGAGAAGTCGACACTGCGTTTTAACCGCTTGCACAACGGTGTCAGGCTCGATAGAAGCGGACACCTCAGAAAGTTTGGCACCAAAGAACGGCAGCACGTCTGTTGTTTGGAATTATTTTGGGTATAAAAAAGAAGACGCTGCACAACGACATGTTTTGTGCAGAACCTGACTTGCTGCTGTTGCTCCCTCTCGAGGTAACACCACAAATCTTTATCAACACAAAGCCATTTACGATAGTTGCATGGCTAGAACGCCAACGACCAGCGCTTCACCTTTAAATAAGCAAAGTAGCAGCCGACAGGGATCACTGACCGAACTGTTCGAAGGTATTACTCCATATGAACATAGTTCAAAACTGAACGCAGAAATAACTTGAGCAATAATAGAGTCCATAGCAAAAGACATGACGTTCATTAATATAGAGACCTAGCTTGGGTTTACAGCTTTGGTAAGCACAATGGATAAGTGGTACAGAATGCCCTCGCGCACACATTTTAGCCAAGTTGCTATCCTGGAACTATGCAGAAAAAAGAAACAGAGTTGCAGCGGAGCTGAAAACAGTGGAGTTTTTTGCAACTGAAAAAAAATTGAAAAATCACATATTAAATCGCAATATTGAGGTAACAAAAAAAAAAAAAATGCATAACAATATTTTCCAAAATCATTCAGTGCTTGTATGAGATAAACATTAACCACTAATATGATTATTAAAGTTTAGCATTTTAACAGTTGTTACAGTCATCCTGGAGAAACAAATGAAAATTTATTTTTATATGTCCTAAAACTATTTCAAATTAAATGTAAATTTGCGCCAACGCTTGTCATTTGACCATCTTACAAGGTATGCTTGCCAAGTTTAATCAGGTAGCTTGTTGTAGTTAATACAATTCAAAATATGCTTAACAAAATAAAACAGTTCCACAGGAAACTTCTAAAAGTGCCTATATGGCTTTGTCTTTGATGACTTTCACAAATACTGGGAAAAAACAAAAGAAAACAAAAGATGAATCTCACAGAGTACACAAATGAAGACATGCAAAAGAAAAAAAAAGTGTGGGCAAGAGGGAGCATGCACGGAGTCAAGGGTCATTGTCCTTGATTGCAGTGGCCACTCAAGACATTAGATGTTCTCGCTGCAATCACAATGTTCACAAGTGTCCAAATCAAAAATCAGGAAGCTTCAAGAGCAGGCAATCAATATCATAAACCTCATCAAGGACAATGCTCTCAGACTCTGATACACACTTTGTCTCTCACTGTCAACCTTCTCATGTTCTATTTCATTATGTCTCCTTAACCCCAGGCAGAATTCATGGTCTGTATCAGTCTCTCTCCCTCATTAGCATATGGGTACTGAGCTGTAACCCGACACCCTTGGGCCTGGATGACAAGCTGGTTTTGAATGGACTAAAACCCTGTTATGACGATTGCTTGGCAAAAGACAACAGTACGTAAAAAATTAAAAAAAAAAAAAAAAGATGTTTCCAATGATTAAGCTAAAGCTGTTGGGTTTTAAGTAAAAATTTCAGTCATGCGCAAAACCAAAATGTCGAAGCCGTACTTCCATCCATCCATTATCTTTTACCCACTTCTTCCTTTTATGGTCAAGGGGGTCACTGGTGCCCATGTCCAGCCATCACAGTGCGAGTGGCGGCGGACACTCTGGACAGGTCTCCAGTCCATCATAGGGACACAGAGACATCCATTCACTCTCTCACTCACACCTTAGAACAATTTAGAGTTACCGATCAGCCTAACATGCATGTGGGCAGAAACTGTAGTACCCGGAGAAAACCCACACAAACACAAAGAGAACATGCAAACTTCACAAAGAAAGGTCCCGGGCTGGGATTTGTACCAGCAGACTTCTCGTTGAGAGGCAACAGCTCTACCAACTGAGCCAACGTGCCACCCTGAAGTCGTACTTTCATGATGACATAGAAGTTCTTAAATCATATTTTCAAAGAATCATGTTAACTCATTTAAGAAGATCCACAACTTTTCAAAAAGGGAACAAGTTAGGCTCATGTCGTGCACTTGAAGTTAGATAGAAATGCAACCACTTCTTTACTAGATTCTTATAGATGCTTCAGTTTCTTTATTGCTTTTGGACAGTATTATTCATCTGATAAGTGAGTGAAATAACATCCATCCAATATATTTACACGCTTCTTCCCTTTCGGGTCACAGGGGTCACTGGTGCCCATGTCCGCAGTCACTGTGTGGGAGGTGGGGTACATCCTGGACAGGTCTCCAGTCCATCACAGAGACAAACGAGACAAACAACCATTCACTCTCTCACTCACACCTAGAGACAATTTACAGTTACCAATCAGTCTAACATGCATGTTTTTGGTCTGTGGGAGGAAATATGAGTACCCAGAGAAAACCCACGCATGCACGGAGAGAACATGCAAACGCCACCGAGAATGGTCCCGGGCCGGGGATTTTAACCTGCAACCTTCTCACTGAGAGGCAACATCTCTATCAACTGTGCCACTGATCTGAGAACGGAATGACAGTGACGCACATTACACCATTGCCGCAATCTTTAATGGAAACACCGCAAATGGTGTTTCATGGTGTCAGACACAGTCGACACAGATTTTCCTCGCACAAGACAGAGAATACACATCATTGTCGTGACAGACCCCATTGAGTGTGAAGTACGCCATGTGTGACTGATAAGACAACAGACGGACCGTGCGTACGTGTTAGTGTATGGGAGTGAGTGTGTGTATTAATGGATGGACAGATGGGGCAGTCTGGAGGAACAGTAGATGAGGGCTTTATCCCGCAGCTGCCCCTTTCTCTTCCTCTTTGCAGCAAATACGCACACACACAAATCTCTCCTGGCACGGTGTTTGTGGATTCGAGTGTGGTTGTGAGCGGAGGGCTGTTTGTGCGGCAGCTGCCCTGGCATCAGGTGGGCCGCTCCGGCTCCACATGAAGAAAGCACAGCTGTTGTAGTATGTAAACGCGCCACACTTCCTACACTAAACACAGCACACACTAATGAATGTGATCTTGCATACCCACGTGCTGCAGGGAGCCTAAGACTCCCTGTAATCTAAGGATTTCCAAGTCTCTGAAAACAGCACACGCATGTGCACATCTGCACACGAGCAAACAAAATTCTCCCCTTCTGTAGTGTTGCACACTCACGCAGACGGTTTCCTTTCCTGCATGAGCCCTGTAATTAGATGCACATGTGTACACACGCACACACAGCCACACATGCTGCGTCTTTCCTCAGATGTCAACCAGATTAGCACAACAGAGACTGACACACACATATTACGCGCCTATACGATATTTACTTAGTGCTTTTATTAGTCAAAAATGCACATCGATCAAAGCAGCCTTTTTTCTTGATGTAAAGTTGAAAACTTGGTAAACTACCCAATTCCCTCGTTGATAATACACTGAGCAAAAGTCTAGCTTCATAACCTGTGAAGACGGTAATCAGACACATAATCAGACACATACACACACAGCCAGCTCCAACATGCCAGTTGTTCTCCAGATGCTCGCCAGAGACAGAGACACATGTCCACCCGTGCCCCCCTTTCCCCCTCTATCTGTCCATACACATGCGATGTGAAGAGGTTAGCCAGCTTGAATCAGGCCACTGGCACCTGACACTGGTCATCAACACAACAGCTGTCTGACTGCATTACTGGCTGTTGATGAACTTCTAAGTGTGTGTTGGGTGTGTGTGTGCGTTTGTTGTTTGTCTGAACTTGTGGCCTTAAATGCCCTTTTGTTGAGACATTGTGACTCAATACTTGGACTAGTGATGTCTGCAAGGGTTAGGGCCCTGGATTGCTCGGGTCACAGGGTTAAACATGGGATTTTTCTCTTTTTGCACTCTCAGATTCACAATGTGCTGCATTCATACTGCAGCCGTACACAGATGACATCATGATGAGGGAAGCTCTTCCTGGAAGATGAACTCATTGGAAATTGAACAACAACAACAAAAAAGAAAGTTATAAAACAATCTGTAATCTGAAATACTACCACTCGTGCTCAATCAATTCAAGCAAAAAAATGCTACTGTTCAAAGTGGAAAAAAAAAAAAAAGAAAAAGTGCTGTAGGTTTAGGTTTATTGTCATGTGCAGATCAATACAAGGTCAACATCGCAATGAAATGCTCAGGACGAGAAGAACAGTCTCGACTCACCCAAAAACAGAAAAACAGGAAATAGAAAGCATGCAACAAAAGTACAAAAAGAAATACATCTACAGCAGTATAGTCCTATTAGAGTGGTTTTGTTAGCAACATGGTCCCATTAGCAGCATGGTTCTGTTAGCAGCATGGTTCTGTTAGCAGCATGGTTCTGTTAGCAGCATGATTCTGTTAGCAGCATGGTACTGTTAGCAGCATGATGATAATGACTGTGGCAATGGACAATGCCTACACTCCAGACCCGGGTCCGGCAAACACAGAACATCCAAGGTTTTCCCACGGAACCTTTCTGTTCCATAGAGTACGGCCTGTGCAGGCAGATGAAGGATCATGGAGACAGCTGCCATGACAGGCTGGAGAAGGGAGCCAGGAACTAAACCAAGATGGCAAGGCATCGACACACAAAACTCCAAAAGTACATTGTGGTCATACCCGTGTGTACAGTGTAGCCGCAAATAAGTTAAAACAAAAACAGGAACAAAAAAAAAAAAAAAAAGAGCGAGTCAAAGCGGAGCTCCCGTCAGAGCTTCCATACTGCGGCGCACACTGTCCTGCATATGCACGTACCTGCATTTACAAGGTCAAAAGAACAAGGACCAAAACCAAGAAACCAAAAATGGGCAGATTGTATTGGTTTATTGATATAAGCATGATTAAATAAAACTGAACCCACTATGTGATGATGTGTTTTTGTTTAATGTAGGATGTTTAAAATAAATTCTGCTGATTTCAGTAAGAACTATTTTTTTTTTGTCATTTACATGAATTTTGATTAAACTGCCCAAAATACAACCCTTTGCCCCCCTTGATTTCATTGACAGAAATGTTAGGGTCAGCCTCTTCAGGGTTTTATCTGAACTAAAGCCATCTTTTAGTTGATGGGTTTAGATGTGATCCTTCCTCTCATCTCTTGATGCATGTGAAGCCTTCCCACTCATCAAAAATTCATTAGCTCACTAATATATCCATCTAGGTTTCAAGGCACATCGTCCACCCATTAATACTCAGCTATATCCGTCCAGGGGGAACGCTGGGATAATGCTCTGCTCAAGGACACAGGGGGTAATACGCATGAAGTGATAGCTCTCAAGGGAATTGAACCCACAACCACAATGGCACATTAGCCACAGTTGCCTCTAATAAGTGATGAAGCATCCGCCTTCTGCGTCACCTCTGCCTCATCATCTGTTATGCTGACTTTAAAGACTGTTTTACTTCCTGCTGAATCTACTTTGCATTTATCTCATTTGAAACAGACTGTTCTTAATTATTTACCATTATTTTATCGGCTTCATGTGCATTTGTACAAACTGCATCCTTTTTTTAATCTCCTTCATAAAAGGCCAAACGAAGCACTTTCTCAACAAACTTTTTTTTTTTTTTTTTTTTTTTTTTTTTTTTTTTTTTTTTTTTTTTTTTTTTTTAGCAAGGGGATGTGAGGTAATGTTGAAATGGATACAAAGGATTTAGAAAAGAAGTAGAGGGGAAAAGGATAGTTTGCCACACGTGCTCAAATGAGGTGAGAAAGTCCATCGGGAAGCAGATTTTCAGGCATCTATCCTATACTGGTCAAAAAAAAGCTGGAGCTGAAGGTGACATATAAGTGAGAGGAAGCAGAGAAGAGAAGGTTGTTCTAGACAGGAAAACTAAGATCCAAAGATAGAGAGGACAAACACTAGAGACAGAACGGGAGCATATTTAAAATGTAGCATCACTTGAAACTAGGGATGCACAACATTATCGGCATGTTAATGGTCAATATTAGCAATAACATTAAATATCGGACATAGGCAATTCCATCAAATAACTCACCGATATAAAAGGTGCTGTTTGTAAATAAAAATCGGTGTTGGTATCAGTTATCGGTAAAATAAGTTTTAACATATCGGCATATTGTGCATCCCTTCTTAAAACAGTAAGATTTAGTCACTATTGACTCATACAGCTGGTACAGCTGCAAACTTATAGAAGATCAAAACATAAAAAGCCATTCCTTTCATTCACATCAAAAGTACAAACAACATTCGTAGAAATTCTAATATTTCCAATTAGAGGGAGCATTTTCCAAATGTGTAAACATAAACAGGAGCAATTCACATGCTGTTGTGTGTTACAAGAAACAAACTGGACATTAGTTTACTAAGCTAATGGGATAAAAATGGAATTAGTGTTTTCAGGTGTTGAGCTCATCTGCACATTATGAGTATTGGAGGGAAGGTGAAACAATAATTCACACTCATTTACACATAAACGGAGAAACAGACAGCAGCTCGATGCAAAGATTATCAATCATCTCTCCCAGATTGGTGTTTTTGCCATCTAACCAGCATGAGCAGTCGATGCACAGCTTCAATCATCGTCTGCTACTCTAAATGCTAGTGCTAATTAGCATTCACATGCTAAATTACCTCCCATCCCATGTTTCCTGATTAGGCTTAATCATTCTGACAGCAAGTTTTACTGCTTCGCTTGCAGAGCCAATAGATCCATGGGCATCTCAAACTCTCGAAAAAAATAATAATTCAAAGAACTCTCATTCCCTGAGGATAAAGATAAAAATAAAATAAAAAATAAAATAAAAACTGGGATATAAAGAGTGGATAATGATATCCTGCTTGGAAAAATTGCTCAGACAAGTGACCTTTCACTAAAAGATCATAACTTTCACACCTTTGCCAGCTTTTTGACTAAAAGCTTTTCCTAATTGTGCTTTGTGTAAAATATTACTGCACCACAGGTAATATATCTGGCAGAAGATTATGATAAAACTGCAAAGAAAAATATCTTTGATACAAATTGTAAAATTTAGAGCCTAAATCTTGCAAAAAGAGTTCAGCATTCAACATATTTTTTGCAATGTTGAAAAAAAAAATCACTCATCTAAATTAGACTAAATTTACTCAACACCTTTATTTCCCCATTGAGGTCAGGAAACTTTAAATAATCTTAAATAAAAAAAACAAACATTTACTCTAAAATAATAAAATTCCACAGATGCACGTGCTTTTGATTATTATAGTGGAGAGGTCAACACTAGTATACCGTAATTTCCGGACTATAAGCCACTACATATATTTCTACACTCTTTGAACACCGCTGCTCTTACAATGCTGCAGCTAATTTATGTTTTTTTTTTTTTTTTTTTTTTTTTTTTTTTTTTTTTTTTTTTTTTTTTTTTTTTTTTTTTTTTTATGGGCTAATGAGCTTCAAGCCATCAAAACATTTATCCTAGTCACACCTGGGCGCTCACATAGCAGCCCAATACACACCTCTCTTGGGAGGTGGGTCCTTGTCAGTCTATGAGAATACCAGTATAAATAAAGGTAAAAAAAATAAATAAAATATGATAATGAAATTACCGAATAGCTCACAGTGGACCAGTGAAATGGAGAGGGGAGGAGAGAATGGGAAGGGGGATCCCCCCATGGTTTATAGACACGTGCGGCCTATATAATGTATTTTCCGGTGTATAAGTCGCAGTTTGTTGCATAAATTTGCAAGTCCTGCGACTTATACACCAAAGCAACATATAAACGTTTTTTTTTTCCATATTCATGAAGCAATTTTTGATTCATGATTGAAATGTTCATTAATTCTGACATGAACCAAAGTAAACGTTACCATTTGCAGCCACTAGAGGTGCAAGAAGACTCCGCAGTGGTGCACCACCCATCCATCCACCCATCAATTTATCCATCCATCTGTCCATTGATTGCAGCTCCAGCTGCGAGCTCTACAGCATTCTTCCGCCGCCTGATCAGGTAGGAGGGGTGGGGAGCGAGACGCGTTATCCGCGGCCCTTGGAAGCAGTGAGGTGCAGGCAGGGGGGATGATGTAGAGCCGCAAGCCAACTTCCTCCCCGCTCCAGCGGCAGTGCAGGGATGAACACCTGGAGCAAACTTATCTGTTTGCTCAGGGTCAAAACAGCTTCATACTGCCGCGCCGCGCAAGCAAAATGTAGCTGTTTTGACTATTAAAGTGCATTTACTAAGGAAAAGTTAAACTGAGACAAACCTTTGCTTTAATGTTGAGCAAAATAATTGTTTTTAAGTGTTAATCTTGTTAAATTTCGAAGAACTGCAACAGCTAGTCCTTCCGTGTGCACTCGCTTCACTCAGCTGGTGTAGGCAGAGGAATGCTGGAGAGCTAGCAGCTCTGGTTGTGATGGATGGATGGATGGATGGATGGAGTGTGCCACGTCACCCAGGCTAAATGAAGCTGTTTTGACCGTTAAATAAATGCATAATAAATGTGACGGGTCAACGATGACACATAAATGCGACTTATACGCCAACGCAACTTATGTTTTTTATTTATTTATTTATTTTCTCTTCATGATTTTTTTTTTTTTTTTTTTTTTTTTTTGACTGATGCAACTTATACTCTGGAGCAACTTGTACACTGGAAAATACGATATGTACAAATTATACATATTTTTTATTTTTATTTAGTGGGCGCGGCTTGTATTCAGGTACGTTCAGTAGGATGGGAATTACGGTAATCATAATTAAAACACGATAAGGGGAGAGATGTTGAGAAGTTAGAGGGAAAAAAATGGAAAAGCTGAAAAGTGCACACTGCCATATGCAAGACTCGTCATATCAACGTAAAAAAGAACACATTGAGCATCTAGCCAAAGAGTGAATTAGATCATCTTTAGGCAGGAGGCCTTTGTGATGGAAGGAGCAGGGTGAGAGAACTCCTGGGTCCCACTCAGCAGCTCTAAGATGGTCTGAAGTCTAACCAGCCCTACTTGTCTTTCTGTCTGAAGGCAGTGAAGTGCCAGTGTTACGTCAATCAACCAGCTGGCACGGTTACCTCAGCGGTGCTGTACACCAATCAGTCTTGTCACTCAGGCTATCTTCCCAGATAGAAAGGAAAAGGAAAAGTAATTGGATTTGCTGCTAGTAGGAGAATGATGAAATGACATGAAACCATACCCCATTCACCCGCCACACACAGACACCTTCACACACCTATACACCGCTGAGAGGCAGTCCCCCTTTCTCTCTCTTTCTATCTGCTTTGCTTATCTCCTTTTTGTTTCCTAAATCTGGAACTACTTCAGGATGTTGAGTTTCTTTTTATCTTGCCTGATGTGGCAGGAGCACCGTGTTCCACTGGGTTGACAAAAGAGGAGATGAAATGAAGGGAACGAGAGGATTTTCAGGTTTTACAGAAATCTGGGGAGGATTTGAGGGACATTTCTAGCAAATGTTTTAAAAAAATAAAAATCTTTAGTGAATTTTCAGAAGAAAATGTTCAATACCCCATGTCTGCTTTATCCTTTAACAAACCCACGTGCAGTACTGTGATATTTTAAATGAAATTTCAAAATTTGACTTTAAATCACTGAGCACAGTGTATTCTGGACAAACAATAAATGCTAAAAAAAAAAAAATAGAATAAAATGAAATAAAAGAGAAAGATTGGTCTGTCGACATACTGTCATACAGCTTTTTTTTATATAAATATAAATGGAAAATAAAATATATTTGTATACCAAAACCAGCCCAAGAAACCAGCAGAGTTATTACAGTGTTCAAGACCTGTACAAGACTTAAAAAACAGAAAATATTATTTTACAGCTAATCAAAAGAAAAATAATGTAGTGATACCATTCTGCCTTTACAATGTGATAAATTACATAAAGAATGTTATATTTTGCAGTAAAAGCATTTTCTGATGTAGTTACCATATTTTTCACTGTATAAGTCACAGTTTTTTGCATAAATTAGCATGCCTGCAACTTATACAGCAAAGCATTTATGTTTTTTACCCATAGTTATAACCCAATTGTTGACTGACATCTGACGATTTCGTTCATTTTGACATAGAAAATATTGAACATTTTCAGCCACTAGAGGGCCCTTGACAAATATGGCAAGCCAAGTGTCTCGTTAATAGATTGAGACACTTGGCTTTCCATACCAAGCCACCTACGTCTCGCTTCGGAACTCCTGGCGCAAATGTCAAATCAGCTGCATTTTGCTGCACCGCCCAGGCAAAATGCAGCTGATTTGACCATTAAAGTGCATTTATTAAGGAAAAGTTCAACTGAGACACACCTTTGATATAATGTTGAGCAAAAAAATAGTTTTTAAACGTTCATGTTGTTAAATTCTTGTGAAAGTGCTCTTGTGCATGGTCCCGCGGCCACCGTTTGGTAGCCAATAAACTTGTGGCACAACACCGGCCCACATTTCCGGGTTGTCAGTGCTGATGCGTTACAAACGTGAGGCATCAGATGTGACAGATAATAGATGCTACGTATACAGCGAAGCAACATATTTATGTTTTTTTTTTTCACTTTATTAGACATATTTGGACTGATGCGACTTATGTGGCGGTGCTACATGTACGGCGGCAAGTATGGTACACTAAATCATATTGTTTGAGACCATTATATTTTAGTATTTGCTTGTTTGAGACCATTATATTTTAGTATTTGCTTGTTTGAGACCATTATATTTTAGTATTTGCTTGACAAGTTGTGGACACTGTTTAAAGTAACAAAGGTTTAACCACATTATCAATAAAAGAAATGCCGTTCTTCATCAAACACACTCAAAAAAATGACCATGATCCCATTAAACATAATCATTAATTCTAATAGCACATCGCCCCTTTATGTCAATGAATGCCCCACTAATTAATTACCAGAGAAACAATAAAATCTTGAAAATGTTTAATATTGACAAGTCACATCGACTTCTATTACTTATCCAACACAACATAAAAAACAAATCCTATAGTCAGTTAATGGCTCCAGTACGCAAATAAATAACAAGTGACTTCTTATTTTACATGAGGTAGTTGTTTATTCATTATGTTTTCTGACATAAAAATAATATATAGCATTTTGTTACAGCCAATAACAATATTATACACTATAATTTGCAAACACTGCACAAACCATGAGCAGTCATGATGCTGGGATTGATCAAATTGATGTAAAAGTGGGCTGATTCTTTTATGTACTTACTGCCCAGCTCTCTGTCCTTCACACACATATACAAACACACACAAACTCTAACACGTTTTCAATGAACTAGTTGGATTTAGGATCTACATCGGCGATTATATATTCATAGATCAATCAATACAGAGTCTAGCAGGCGAAACATGTCCACGCAAGCAAACACACAGTTCATCACAATGTAGGAATCCTAATAAGTATTGGAACGAGTGTGTGTGTGTGTGTGTGTGTGTGTGCAAACATCAATACACTGCAGCTTTACGTTTCATTAGGCCAGGAGCACAGTTTAACTTCTAATGAGTAGCAATAAAACTGCACAGCCTGTAACCATGTGCTCTTCTCCTTCATCTGTCTAATCCCAGATTCCTTCCTTTTTCAGTCCCTCCAAACTTTGTTTTGCCTTAAACAAGTTAAGAAATTTTAAATGTGTCTAATCTTGTCTAAATAACCTAATTTAATATTAAGCTGGTAGCCTTCTGTGCTCCAAGAAAATATAACTTAGACACAGAGAAACTAGAGTGGCTGTGGCGTGAATCACGGGTGATTTATAGTAATTGATCCCGTCTCGTCGTTCCTCTGTCCATAGACGACTACATTTCACTGCAGCATCTGCATTGATTTGTGTGAGGGACACTGGCAACCTCTACCTCCTTGTTCACCTTCTTCCTTCCATCCCTGAGCACAGGAAGATATGCCGGCTGAGGGGAAATGGGATTCCAATCAGTGGGATATCATCCAGGATCTGCTGACCCCCACACTCTCAACAGACACACAAATCATCTGCCTGCACATGCAGCCACAGACGTAGTCTAGGGGTCAGTTGCAAGGACTAGCGGACTGTGTTTCAGTTGACTTCGCAAAACTCAAATGACAGGAAGCTGTGTGCGTCTGCATGTGTGCGTCTGCATGTTTGTTGCATATTGCATCTTATTTTAGCCTATATAAAAGTAACTTTATAGCAGAAGGTCACTCGCAGGCTGCAAAGATGAGCTGAAATAGCCAAAACTTACAGAACTGCATCAGATGGTTTGTTTGAGTGTCATAAAAAATGAATAAATAAATAAATAAATAAATAAAAATAAAAAATAAAAAAAAAATATACAGGTTGTCCTCGACCTACGGCGCCATCGACCTACAGCGCCATCGACCTACGGCGCTCCGTACTTACGGCTCCGCCCCCAGTGATGTCATCGCGCCGTTCGTTGCTTTTTTAATGCAGCATTTTATATTTTTTTCGTTTTTTTTTTTAGGGTATTTTGTTAACTAACTGCTTGGAAACACATTTAGAATCATTAATACGGCCGTTC
>JARVLU010000103.1:30919804-30931473 GCA_031762415.1 Simpsonichthys santanae | reverse complement strand
GGCAGAATCGACCTACGAACGGTTCTTAGGTCCGGAACCCGTTCGTAGGTCGAGGACTGCCTGTATATATATATATACAGGTTGTCCCTGGTTTACGGCCGAGATCCGTTCTAACGGCTCAGCCGTATACCAATTTAGCCGTATACCGGATCCGCCCGGATCCGCGGCCGTATACACGGATGTTCGGCCGTAAAAAGAAACCGAAACTAAACGGCGATCAGTAACGTCTTTTTAAACACGTTTTTTTCAATGTAAAAAAACTTCAAACGGCCATATTAATGTTTTTAAATGTGTTTTAATGTGTTTCCAAGCAGTTAGCTAACAAAATACCCAAAAAAAACCCCGAAAAAAACATAAAATGCTGCAAAAAAAGTCCGCGAGTGGTGATGACGTCACTGGGGGGCGACGGCCGTATACGCAAAATGCCGTAAACCAAGTACGTCGTAAACCGAGGACTACCTGTACTTGATTTGATAGTACTTGTTTTATTGTTCTTGTTTCTATGTAAAGTTTTGAGACTGCTAATGTACATACTCTTAAAATGTTCTTACAGAAAGGAAGTGAAACAAAAACCTATCTTCCAGTGCCACAATTTACCTAAATCATCTCTAAGATTATCCAACTAGAGATTTTGGTTGAGCAAACGCCACAAATTGTTCTTTGGGACAAAATTATTTTCTCCATTGTACAAGGCAGTAACATTTATTTTCCTATTCGCAAATATAATTTCATCACACCAGGCATTGTATGTGCACACACTAATAGTTCTGCAGGAGAGTTTAAACAGATGTTGTGAGCCAGTTGGGCTGTGACGATGACTACAACAGAGATATCTGTAAGTGCTGACATAACCTTAAAAAGTAAAATTACTGTGGAGTTGGATTATTCCTGTGGTGGGTGTTGAAATGACTGCAATGAGTGTTTGTGTGCATGTGTGCGTGCGTGTGTAACTTCCAAAGAGAAGACCCTGCAGCTAAAGCCATTTAAAAGGGTTTTGAGAGCTTGAATAGGACCAGAAACAGTTCTTTATCAGAAAATTTGGCATAGATAATCAAAGCTGGCTCCCCACCACAAAACAGCAATTTCGCAGTTTAGAAAATTAAAAGGAGAGAGAAGAGTTGGACAAAGGGAAACAGACAAGAAAAGAATGAAACATCCCTTTTAATCCACATTGGAAACCCACTGCAGTTCATTTTAATAAAGCTATAGCCTTCACACACAGAGACATGAACCTTGTATCTAAAAAAGTTAAGTCTGGTTCTCTGGACATTAAAAAAATAAAAAATAAATTGTAGAAATGTTTCTTTGTCCGAAAGACTTCTTCAGTCCAAGTAATTCTTCTAGTCTGATGTTTTGCAAAGATAAAATGGGAAACAACATTTATAGTTATAGTTTTACATGTGGAGATAAACATTATTTAACCGTCTTTGTTGATATGTTTTACTGTATACTCAAGCTCACATAAAAAAAACTATTTTATTGCTATTTTAGTGCTGCAACACCAAATACGAGTAAATGTGTAAGTATAAATATTGAAGCACAATTAGGCGCAGAGGTTAAGTCAGCGCTTTCGATATGGCAAAGAAACTGAAACTTGAAAGTGTTTCTGGTACTTGAATGTCTTGTGATTTAAAAACTGCTTCAATAAGAGCAAAACCCGACATCATGGATGCATGCCTGATGACATTTAGGAAAAGGTTTAGAAGTGTTAATTGCTTATTTTTTTAGGCCTTACCGCTTCATAGCTTATGATGTACCACGGAGGCCAGTGCCGTGGTCTTGCAATCCTGAAGTTGCAGGTTTGAGCCCAGGTTGCATCAGGAAGGGCATAAAACAACTGACAAATCTTTCATGCGAGTTTGCTCGTTGTGGTGATCCATGACGAAGGCAGCAACCGAAAGAACATACAGTAGTCCCTCACTACTTTGCGGTTCAACTTTCGTGGACTCACGTTGTAAAAATGTATTGCATCTATTGAGCAGTGGAGCTTTTTCATGCAAGATTCCCTGGAATTTAATATTTGTGATTCAGGGAAAATACTGAAGAGTTTGAAGGGGGTAATGAAAGTCACCAATTGTTGATATTTATAGAAGCTTGAAACATATGTTTTGTTAGTTTATTTTTTATTTTAATGAAAGGGGGGGAAATCATCTTGATTTTGAAAATGACCCACAAGGCCTTAATTTTACAACTTGGGCCTCATGGGTCATTTTGACATAAGGGCAACAGGAGGGTTAATGGACAACAACTGCGTAGATCAGTATAATAAATCCCACTTTAAGGTTTTAGTTTTCAGTGACTGGTCACTTATGGTGAGTTTAACTAAAAATGTCTTTTAGACCATTGAGTCGGCTCTTCCACCTCATGCAAGTGGTATCTTTGCCTCACAGCTCTCTCTCTCACTCCAGAGGATGCTCACTTCTCAGTTTGAAAAGCTCTGCTTTAGAAAGCAGCTTGTGTTCATGCAAATGCAGTCAGCAGTCCTGAATAAGTTCAAACTCAATAATATATATTGATATTTTAGGCACATGTCGTTGTGCACCAAGGAGATACATTATACACCTACACATGCAGGTAGGCAGGAAATAATGTGATCCTAACTGGTATTAAAGAGTCAATGAAAGTGTTCTTTCACTGCAGAATATGTTGCTATTTATACTTCTAATCCTGTCCTCAAAGCATGTATCTACTAATTTCTACATTTCTTTGGCACACACTCTGCTTTTAAATCTCGTAATTTGATCAAATGCTATATATTTCAAAGAAAAAAAATCCTATGGGCACAGTGCACAAACACCATATGAGATAACGTGCCTGCTCTTTTTGCAGGCTCCATTTCATATGCCAAGCTCAGAGTGGAAGAATATCACACTTGATTAAACATTGCCACTTGAAACAGCCACTCACACACCTACACAGACCTATGCCTACACACACTCTGCACACACACACATAAAGCTATACCTTAGGGCAAGAAGAGATATCCAAACATACACTCACAAAAGCAACCAAAGCCACCCTAATCTGAGAGTGAGACTGTGTGTGTGTGTGTTGCTGTAGACATTTAGTGTGCATGAATGCCAGGTTGTGTGTAAACGCAGTGTTTGTCATCTATCCTTATGTCATCCCTTCTCTGATGTGACCTTTACACACAGATATTTTCTTCCCGCCCTGCCAGCAACTCTGCTAACACAATTACACTGAGTTAATGAACAGAGAAGCCTGATTAAGTGGTATGCACACATAGACAAACGCACACACACACACTTCCTCTATGCATATCAATCTCCCATGTAAAGGCTACATTTGCATCTTTAATATAAATTAAAGTGCTTATTAAAGTGCACACAGCCATTCAGATCAGATTGAAGCAGAGCCCATCTGAATCCACAGTGTTTAACTCTCCTTCCACGCTCTTCCTCCTATAAGTGCAGCAATAACTTCAGCTCAATTTCTATTAAAAAAAAAAAAAAAAACTGAGTAGACGTTTCCAAAAGTTTAAATTTCTTGTTTTCTTTTGCTACAATTCAAAATAAATTAAAATGGCTTGGCTTTTTTATTTACACAAGTAAAATTGTAAGCATAAAATATTGCATTATAATCTTTTTTCCTAAGGACAACGGTAAGAATTTGACATGAAAAGTGCCTAATGTCCCACTCTAGCTGTCTCGAGATGACTGTGAAACAGCGTGAACTCATCCCAGTGTGACATTTTGATTAGCTTTCACACCAGTATGAATACATTTGTATCATTAATACCACTGCCTATGTTTGGTCAATTAACTCAAAGGGCCATTGTCACAGTTTTACAAGAACAACGCTCTTCACACGTGGATTATGAGGCCTTTGGGTGAGATACTCATGGGAGACGAAGAATAAATGTCCATACAAACTGCTGTATAGAACTGGGCATTTCTTTACAAGACTAAAGAGGCTGTTACTTTAATACAAATTGTAATTATCTATTAGGTACGGTACCTGTATGCCTGTTTTCATCATACACACTAAAAAAAAATGCTGTTTTGATAACTCAGTTGCTAAATTGTTGAGTCGTAGGTTGGGCTGGTTCGACTAAAGACTGGGTTAAAATTGTGGACCCAAAGGCTGAGTCAAAGATGCGTCATGTCTTTTTCTTCATAGTCTGCCATTTTAGTATAGAAGTTGACCGCTGCTATAGAATGTGATAAGAAAAGGTAAAATGTGTAACCTAGTTAGCTTTGTAAATATCTTTAGCTTGCAGCAAGCTTAGATTCCTTAAAAAAAGTGTTAGCTTGCGATAGCGACTAGATGCTAACAGCGATTATAGCCTTCTAGCTAGCACAAATCCAAATTGCAATACAGTAATCTAATAAATTAGAACATGGGTTGTTCTTTTTAACTCCACTTTTTAGTAGCTCTGATTCAACCCATTATTCACTTTACCCAGTTTAAAGCTGAATGAAAAATGTTTATGCTGGTTAAAACAGATAAACCAACCATGCCCTGTTAAAACTGCCTACGGGTGGCTCGGTCTAAATGTGACCTTTTGCTGGATTAAAAAGTGAGTTGTTTTAAATTTAGTAGAATTTAGCCTGCATTTTTCAAGTCCAGCCATCCATCCATCCATCCATCCATCCATCCATCCATCCATCCATCCATCCATCCTCCACTTATTCCAAAATCGGGTCACGGGAGCAGCAGCATGAGCAGGGAGGCCCAGACATCTCTTTCCACAGCCACCTCTTCAGGACCCCAAGGTGTTCCCAGGCCAACCGAGAGACATAAGTCTCTCCAGTGTGTCCAGGGTCTTCCCCAGGGTCTCCTCTCAGTCAGACATGCCCAAATCCTTACCAGATGCCAGAACTACTTCAATTGACTGTTTTTGATGTGGAGGAGCAGCGGTTCTACCCCGAGCCTCTCCCAGATAACTGAACTTAACGTGTCTTTAAGGGAGAGGCCAGCTACCCTGCAGAGGAAACTCATTTCAACCACCTGTATCCACAATCTCATTATTTCATCACTACCCAGAGTTCGTGGCCATAGGTGAGGGTAGGAGCGTAGGCTGACCGGTAAACAGACAGCTCTGCCTTACATTCTTATTTGCCACCACAATGGACCGGCACAGAGTCATACATCAAAAGTCATAAATCTAATTTTCTTAGTAATGTGATTAGCTAATCAGATCTTTTAACATAGGCAAAATAAAAAAAAATAAAAGAAAACTGATATATACAGTTGCTCCGGTCTAAAAAAAAAAAGGAGGGAAAATTCTTTAACTCAAATGAATGTGTCTGTATGAACAATGCCCACAGAGAACATTTTGTCAACCCTTGCTTCCTGTCATGATGCTCCTGCAGCGGTTGTGAAAGTGGTCCCTATAAACCTCACGTGTCCCCAAAGGGGAATGTGGGGGCTCTGTGTCAAAATAGTGAAAAACTCCCACACGCCATCATTAAATTGTCTTGACATGTTTCCAGTTAGAAAAACAAACAAATATGTCTCCAGCACAACCTTGAAAATTACACACACACACGTCTCTTTTTGTGTGTGTGTTTGTTTACGAGAAGCCCACAATAAACCTGAGTTGCTTATGTAGAGATAAATTTTCACCAAATGAGGGTCTGGGGTCTAATTTGTCTCTACTTGGAAAAGTTCTGGTGCAAATAGGCTGACAGAATTCTGCTCCGGTCCTGTTCCTAATCTAATCTGGATCTCCATCTTTGACATGAGGTTACAGTCACAGAGGAAGAGAACGAATTCTTAAGGCGTCTCATTGGCCTGATTGCAACTGGACGAGATCCTTGGGTCGCTAAATCTGGTTCTGATTACCACGTCTTGGACCTGACAGCATTCCTGAACTATAGCTGTGCCTTGGCTTCACAGGGGGAGGGATTGTGCTTTTTAGTCTACAAACATTTCTATCCAACTTTTATTATTTAAAGTGCTTTTAATATGAATTTGACCTCAAGTTATCAATCCTTCTAGAACTAATTAATGTTGGTGTCAGTATTGGTAGCTAAAAAAGAATATGGAAAACCTATTAAAGAACAAAATAAAGGACCAAAAAAAAGTGAGTGACCAGACATACCAGACTCTGCTGCTAGCCTGCATGAAAACCTGACCTTTGACCTTCTTGTCAACAAGTAAAATAATACTTTTCCTACAAGAACCAGTTACGTAGCACAGTGTTACTGACATGTAGTGGCAGTTGCTTGGTTTATGAGCAGTTGAACTTTTTTTTTTTTTTTTTTTAATTAATGTGGCCTTTCCCTGTCAATACCACCACAGAAACCATAAATTGGTTTTATTGTTTAATAAATAAACGCTAACACACAAACCGAGACAATAATTTAAACTGTTCAAATCATTCAGTTGTAAGCGATCAAAAGCAGTTTATATTCTAGACTGCTTGCATCTCATGCTACTTTGACAATTCATTAAGTCAAGTGAAACGTACATGACATAGCGTTCCTACTGTAATCCCCCTTGAGTATTGCTTTACAAGACATCTTTCTCCAAGTCTGTCATCATTCATAGCATGTTGACGGATGATGTCAAAATTATGACTAGTAATGGATGTAATATATTTTATCTTAGGTTTCAATGGCTCAAGAAGACTGACAAGAAGCCAAGTAAAAAGAAAAAAAAAGCATTACCTCATGTTAATTTTAAGCAAGTGCCCTTTTTAATTATATAAAATTACCAGATACCTAGATATCTATAAATATGCTTCTTTTATTATTATTTTTTAACCAAACAGACAGTGAATGCAACAAGTTTACAAAAAGTTAAAAGGACACCCAAGTCTATCATTGGTCTACGTTCAATTTGTTGATGTGAAAAGGTTTTATTTTTCCGTTTGTCTTTTGGGGGTGGCACGGTGGTGCAGTTGATGGAGCTTCCGCCTCTCAGTACAAAGGTTGCCGGATCGAATCCCAGCCAAAGGCCTTTCTGGGTAGAGTTTGCACGTTTTCTTCGCGCACGCGTGACTTTTTTTCTGGGTATGCCAGTTTCCTCCCACAGACCAAAAACATGCATGTTAGGCTGACTGGTAACTCTAAACTGTCAGCGATTCCCCGACCGTTATACAAGCAGGGTGCCCCACCCTGTCAACAGAACTGAGCGCCCCGCCTGTCGAACCAAGCTGCTGGGGGTGTTTGTCCTTTCATGGCCGTCAAAGTGCATTAAATCCCTGCTTCTGACTGCATTCTGCATTATTCAGACACAGACCCTGTTCTGACATGTCAGACATTTTGGGATCTCACCTATTTGTGTTGTCGACCGTGCGCGTCTGCTGAGTGCAGCGGCTGATTGAACATTTGGGCTGATGGATCGCTGGTAGTAGTCCATCTGAAACTTAACTGAACTTTTTACCTCTTTAAAGACTGGTCAGTGCACGGTTAAATGGCCATGTGAGGCTGGTGATAGTATGGCAAGCCATGTAGTCATATAATTGTGTTGTCAGCTGTGCTCGTCCGCTGACGCAGTCAAAAGCCCAACACCGGCCCAGCCCTGACATTATTACGGCCCGGCATGCCGGGTTAGAAATCAACAGTGACCCCTGTGACCCAAAAAAGAAGAAGCGGGTAAAGTGGATGGATGGATGGATGTTTTTTTGTTTATCCATTATGTTCTCACATTCATTCAGACTCTCAGTGAAAAGTAGTTTAATTATGTCGCTGCTACAGCCTCACACACAGGTCTGGTAAAGTTACCGCAGCATTTACGCCTTTATGTTTCTGTGTGGATGAGAATCTTTCTAGAAACAATATTGTGCTTACAAGGGAAACGGTTGTTTTAAGAAGACAGTGTTATTGTGTGGACGGGGCCTGGGAGCTGAAACAAACCCTCGCCCCTGTGGTTTATTACGTTTAGACTTTTCTACAAAGCACCAGATGGACTTTGTCCAAACTAATCAAGTTCTACTGACACACATTTCCCTTCGCTACACAACGTCGCTCTGAAGTTACTCTTGTTAACGCAACATCTTAACCCCAACCTTCCAGTGACTCAGCCATGAGAACCCGAAGGTCGCCCTGCTGCCTGTTGCACTTTTGTAATGCAGCTCAAAATATTCACGATTTGCTCTTGTTAACCTTAAAGCAATATTTCAGCTGAGTGCAGCAGCACGGTGTAGCTTTTGGCAGGCGCACACCTTAAGGGGTTCATAAATAATCAACCGCATCTGTGCGCGGTCCTGCTCAAAGGCAGTGATGGACTGGAACAAACTCCTTTTTGCTTTTCTTTCCTCAAAATGAGTGTGCTGAAAAGCACTTTTAGTCAAATTATAGGTTTTTATTGATGATTGCCACTTTATTTTTTTTAAATATATCATAGCTTTTTTTTTTTTAATTGCTACACATAAAATCAGTTTTATGAAAGTTAAAGTTAAAAAAGTGGAACAAAACGTGAAGTATATTCAAGTTTTAAGTATATCTGATGACATGAATTAGAACAAGTTCAGGATAAAATATGGTTTTAAAATGGTTCCAGTTCTTTTCTAAACTGCTCAGAAAACAGTTTAGGAAAGATTTTTATTTTATTTTTTTTCTGAAGGTGTTCTCAAAAGTAATACAAGCAGGTAAAATTACTGTTCTGAGGGGTTGGAGTGAAAAAGCAGACACCCTTGGCACTACTAAAGTTGATCATTCAATCTGGATCCCCACCGAGGACATAAAAATTAATAAATAAATCAACGGTCAAATTTCAGGTTTACTCATATAATCCATCCACAGAGAGACGTGCTGCTGCTGCTACACAAATACTTGGTCATGCTACGTTACAGCTCATGTCCTCCTCATACTGCAACCCAACAGCTTTTCCTTCAGACATGTGGAGGGGACACCCTTGGGCCTGAAGTTCAGGGAGGGCATGAGAGCGTATAATAGAGACTAACAGAAACGCAGACAGAGACCGAGGGGATCATTTCTCTGTGGAGATGATCCAAGGCAGCAATCCAATACTGTAAACATGTTGTGTACCCTTAACCTGGGAGACGCAACTCCCGGGGGTGCACAGAGGAGATTATCAGGGGAGTTCACAAGGTTATATCCAGCCAAGTCAATCTTGACAAGCCGTTTAGTCTCAACTGAGGTTAAATTCTTACTTGTTCGAGGCTGTTAGAAGATCCACTTACTCACTTTAAAATCCCAAAACGGAGCTATATCTGGGATACGTGCACATAAAGGAAATGAGTTGCATCCACAACTTCCACTTCCTGTCATTTCACTGGTGTCCAATCCAGAATGGAAAATGAAAATTTTAAAAAGTAAAAGGCTACATTTTCAAACTTGTTCTTCCCTGCAAGGCCATTAATATATAAATTGCAGGGATCTGTCCACTGAACTTTTAATTAATTAATCTACTGCAATCTCTGTTCAGCATCTTATTCTTATCTGCAAAGCTCAATATGAGCACACAATCAGAACAAAACATACGATCATTAGAGCCACTTCCACATCCTCTCCGTTAGTCCCACAACTGTAGTTAAATAATGACATCACTACTTACAAGCTTCGTTCAGTTAGTGAACGTGAAGCCACTTTGAGCTGAGCAGAGAAGTGTGTGCAGAAGTTGTGAAGGCAGAGGAAATCAATAAACATCACATATTTAACAGTGATGTAAAACTAACTAGAGAAACTGCATTTCCTGCAAATATGCAGCGTAAATGCTTGCTGCAGAAGAAATTGCTGAAAAATAGCTGAAATTAGCTAAGAAAATTGCTGAATTGAAGCTGAACTGGAGGAACAAGCCTAAGCAGAAAGCAGAAAGAACACTTACGTGCTGGATAAGAGTTGAATAAGTAGAAATGAGCACAACAATAAATTAAATAGCTTTAAAAAAACTGAAATTGTCAAAAAGAAATAGCTGAAAACAAGCTGAAAAGTCAGAAAGAAGCCTACATTACCCTAAGAAAGTGAAGAGAGCACAGTTGTGCCCAATACGGCTGAAAGAAGCAGAAATGAGCACAAAAAAGTGGAAATGATCTTAAAAAAGGTGAAATTAGTAGAAAAAAAAAAAAAAGGGGCAGCTAAAAAAGTACTAAAATGCAGAAAGGAGCATAAATTTGCAGACGGAATTGGAGAGAGCACAGTTGTGTCCAATTAGGCTGAAAGAAGCAGAAATGAGCACAACAAAGTGGAAAATATCTTAAAAAAGAAGAAAGAAAAACAGCTGAAAATGAGCTAAAAAGGCAGAAATTAACAAATTACCAGAAGGAAGCGGAGTGAGCACATTTTTGATGCATTGGGATGAAAAGTTTAAACGAGTGAAAAAAATATGAAATTAGCAGAAAAGGCTCAAACTTAGCATCAAAACAACTAAACAGTAGTTGAAATAGCAGAAAAAAATTAAATAGAAATAAACTGAAAGGAGCATAAGCTGAAATTAGCAGAAATAAATTTGAAGAAGCACAAAAATGTTAGCAGAAAGAATCTGAAAGGAGCAAAAAACTGCTGAAAAACCTGCTGAAATTAGCTGAAAGTAGCTGAAAAAGTATGATTTTGCACAAGGAAGCTGAAAGAAGTTGAAGCAAAACAAAATGTGAAAAGAGCAGTGAAAGGTTGTAAACAAATCTAAAGATATGAAGGATGTAAAATGAGCTCAATTCATTTTCTATGGAGGAAAAAGGCAGAAAAGGCTAAATATTTCAAAGCACCCTTCTGAAGGAGCTGAATGTTTTGATGTTTGATTAGTTGAAATAGCACAAAAAACGTGGAACGAGAAAGATGCTGAAAACATTTGAATGGTGATAAAAGTCGAAATAGGATCTCAATTCACACAATAAATTAGGGAAGCTGCAATCTTGTTGAGTTTGTGATTTCTGTCTCTAGCTTTTGAAGCTAACATCTAAGTTTAAACAAAACCTTGGACCAAGGTAACTGAAGATAAGTTTGCTGAGCTGCAGGACAATAAAATTCACAAGACACAAAAATCACATTTGTAAAACAACGTTGCAATTTGAAATCAAGCAAATGCAAACCGATGCTTTAAAAATAAACATATTGGCATTCATAAAAATGTGCAGTCTAAATGAACAAAAAATGTAATTTAAAAGAAAAAATAATATTTTGCCAGGACTTTTTGGCACAGAATGAGAGGCAATATTCCATTTTGAGAACATACCGTGCGTGTGCTGCTGGTGCCAGTGTTAGAGAAGTGATAGCTTCCGTCAAAGCCTTGGAACCCAAATCTCAAATGTTTTGGACCATTTTCAATCACCCGTGGTACCTTGTTTTCAGTTCTTGGAACTTGGCACTGAACTACTGTCTTTTTACTGGCTCCGCTCGTTTGTTTGTTTTTGTCTGTCCCCATAAGCCCCCACCCCCATCATAAAGCACCAGGAAACTGTTAACACATTCATTTGCACATTTTTTCTTTTTTTTTTTTTTTTTTTTATTATAGTCAAATTTGTCTTCTTCAACCTAAATATATCCTGTCAGGTAGCCAGGCTGTTTCTCCCCCCATTCAAAGGCTGGAGCAGAAGGAACCACTGACTGAGTATTCAACGCAGTCCAAGCAGCTTTTTAATGCAACTAGTAACAAAAACAAGAGCAGTGATGCAATAACCTCCAGATTTATAAACTGCAAACAATTCAACCAGGCATCTTCTTAATAAACAGACAATTCAGGATTAGCACAAGGACCCTAGAAAGGCTAGAGATTTTCTGAACCTTTGCAAATTATTGATT
>JARVLU010000103.1:30864341-30879024 GCA_031762415.1 Simpsonichthys santanae | reverse complement strand
CCAAAATTAGCAAAACAGTAGTTGAAAAAGGCAAAGAAGCTTAAACTACCAGAAGGAATGGAAGGAGCTGAAATGAGCCAAAAAAGCTTGGAATGGCTGAAAAATCTTAAATTAGCAAATAGAAGAAGAAGAAGGGGGAAAAAAGGGCAGAAAGTAGCAGAAATAACTTGAAAGGAGCATAACAAGCATAAATTTGCATTGAAAACTTAAATTAGGCTAAAAGTCGTAAGGATTACAATGCAAAACTTGAGTTTATCTGAAAAGAGCTGAAAAAATAAGATAGGAGCAGCTTAAATTAGCAGAAATAGTACAGAGCTGAAATAAGGATGAAAGCAGAAAAAAGCCTAAAAAAAGGTAGAAATTATATAAAAAATAATAATAATAATAATAATAATAATAATATTAATAATAATAAATAAAAAAATAATAACTGGGCAAAACCCCCCCCCCCCCCCCCCAACAAAAAAGCAGCTAAAGAAAAGCGTAAATTTCCAAAAGGAGTGGAGAGCACATTTTCTGCTGAATTTGGTTGAAAAAAAGATTAAATGAGGGCAAAAAAAGTGGAATTAATAAACTTAAAATGAGCATACAATGGCTAAATAGTAGCTGAAATAGCAGAAAAAGCGGAAACTATGCCCAAATTAACAAGATGTTTGAAGAAGCACAAAAATGTTGTAGTTAACAGATATAATCTAAAAGAATCACAAAGGCTGAAAAAAAAAAGCTGAAATTAGCTGAAAAAATATTTAAATTTGCACGAGGAAGCTGAAGCAGAACAAAATGTGAAATGAGCAGTAATAGTTTGAACAGACCTAAAGATCTGTAGAATGTAAAATGAGCTCAATTCATTTTTACATGAGGAAAAAATAGCAGAAAAGGCTAAATATTAAAAAAAAAAAAAAAAAAAACCAAGAAAAAAAAAGAAAAAGAAAAAAGCTAAAGTTGCACCAATACCAAAAGTCATAGTTGGATTGTCCTGAAAGAGCTGAAGATTATGATTTATTATTTGTTGAAATAGCACAAAAATTGTGGAACGAGAAAGATGCCGTAAAACATATGGCAGTAAAATGAATCTCAATAGAGTGAATGTTTCAAAAGAATTCACACAACGAGAGCTGACGTGCAGCATGATCACTGCATGGGATGACACGGACAGAGACAGAACCAGAACGCCATTCAGGACAATGACCAGAAAAAGAGGAACACAGACAAATACAGAACAGTAACGAGGGGATAAACACAAACACC
Source organism: Simpsonichthys santanae (assembly GCA_031762415.1). NCBI lineage: Eukaryota > Metazoa > Chordata > Actinopteri > Cyprinodontiformes > Rivulidae > Simpsonichthys > Simpsonichthys santanae. Next base: position 30,877,776 of record JARVLU010000103.1, on the reverse strand, counting down.
TGGGGAGGACAACAGGTGACGGAGGCATGAGGGAGGAACAGTGAGGAGGGCACGGCAGACGACACAAGGATCACAACACACACACACACAGATCCTCTCAACAAAGGAGAAGACAGAACATTTTGAAATATTTGAGAACAGAAAAACATCATCTTACACCCTGTACCTGAAACTTCTGCTCAAAGTTTTCACCTTTTTGAAATTTGATGGAAAAAATTATATTATATTAAAACGTTGCACACTTTCTTATTCTCTTCTACTGTTTGTGCTTTTCTGTAAAAAAAAAAAAAAAGTAATAAATGATGCACAGTTGTGAGATTTTATCTACTGGGAGAGTACTTGTGAATTTAAAAAAAAAAAAAAAAAAAAATGCATTATTTCCTCTAAGGACTACCCTGTGAATTGTTGCAAATATTAATCCCCGTTACCCAAATTCTATCACTTGCCTCCAGCGCCCCCTTCCAATTATTTCTTCAACCTTTTCTAATTTCTAGTCACCATTGGAAGTATCAGCAGTGATGAGAAGAGAGGAGCGAGTGCTTCATTAATTGCTCTGATGTGGATTAGATGCAAGCATCCTCCACCCCGTATCCCCCCAATCACATTTCAATTAATAACAGTCAGCCAGGCATTGCCTGGAGATGTGCGAGCGAGATGATTGGCCTGTCAGTCTGAGCTGCTCGATAGCATTTACATTTTGTCACCAGTTTCCTCCTCCTTTATTTGCTTTTTACATTTAGTCTCCTTGTATCTAAACATTCTTTACTTGCTCTCCTCCTTTGTCCTCCCAGTTTTGTCTGCCATTCTTGATGGTAGTGTTTTTCATTTAGAATAATTTATTACTCTTTTTTTTACCCTGTGAAAACCTAAATGCAAGGTGTGTCCGTCAACTTTGGGCCTACCAGCAGGTTAAAGTGGCCCTGTCTAAAGTAAAGTAAAGTACAGTACAGTAAAGTAAAGTAAAGTAAAGTAAAGTAAAGTAAAGTACAGTATAGTACAGTACAGTACAGTACAGTACAGTACAGTACAGTAAAGTAAAGTAAAGCGCTATGTGTGGTCATCATTGTATGTTCCCATATGATGAAATTCTCTGCATTTAACCCATCGCACCTGAGATACACCCAGGTGGAGCAGTGGGCAGCTATGTAAGCACCCAGGGAGAAGTTAGGGATTAAGTGTCTTGCTCAGAGACACCACAACATGTGGGAATGGCTGGGGATTGAACCTGGGACTTTCGGGTCCTCTGCCGGCTGCCCTACCCCATCTTGGTGTGTGTCAGTCTAACTTATTTGGTTTATGACTCTATTTAAAGGCTATTCAAAGTAAAACTTGGTGTAACTGTGTTTCACCTGCTTCCACCCTTATTTGCCTCACTCTGGGCCCATGAGCAAGGCTCTCAATCTCCCCCAGCTGCTCCCCGGGCAGCCCACTGCTTCACGTGAGTGTTTGCATGTGCAATGTGAAAAATGAAGAGAATTTAATTTCTCCTTTGGGGATTAATAGAGTAATGTATGTTTTGGGCTATAAGGTGTACTTAAAATCCTTTAATTGTCTCAAAAATCTACAGTGAGCCTTATAATCGTGCACCTTATGTATTAATTCTGGTTGTGCTTATGACCTCGAACTGATTTTATGTGGTACAAAAGTCTGTCAAAATGTTTTAGTTTCACTTATGATGAGCCTTATAATCCGAAAAATATGGTATAATACAAATACAAAAAAGATATTTATCGTTTTCACATGTGAAATTATTTACAATTCGTTCAGGATAGTTTTTATGTTGTAATATGATGTAAACATTATTTTGTAAGTATTTGTTGTATTGCATGTGTGTGTGTTTGTTTTTTATTTGTTGTTGTTTGATTATGATTGTTTGGTAGAGCTTGTGGGAACTCATACATATGTGAGCAGTTCATGGACCAGCATGCAATTGAGTGGACCTGTGCACTAATGTTTGCTTGGTGAACTGGATTAAACCATTGAAGGAAATCATCTGGTTTGGACTACTTCTTTTTCCCCTGCTTTAAGAAAATCAAACCCATTGCAGAAGTGGCCTTTAGGTCTTTGAAATCACTACTACATTTGGTAATCAGGTTTAATATTAAGCAAAATACAAAACCTTTGGCTATAATCTATTTATTTTCACGTCATGGTACAAAGCACCAAAAACCTTTACTGATTTTTACCAGAAAGGAAATTTTTGGATAAAGATTCATAAAACTTGGCTAAGAGGGAAATTTGACATTTTTAAATGAATATAACGTGGCATCATCTACATACAAGTTGATCAATTTTATCAAACCTTCCATCTGTTGTAACGACTGACAGCTGGATGATTTTTCAGAACTTCAGCCTTTTGGGCCGTCCATGATCCAAAAGGCTGATCGACCTCCTTTTACCTACAAAAATGTAAAAACTTCCTCCATCAAAATTAGTAAATGTTTGCCCTTTCTCCAAAGTATTGCTCACGTTGAGAGTTAAATTCACATTTTTTGTGGCCCACGAGACCTTTCATCTGGATTTTGTCCGCATATGAAAATGTTTGGACACCCCTGCTCTGAACAGTGTAACAAAATATGAGAATTTGCACTTGTTTTCTTCTGGTTTCTGAAACTCTTTCCTTGACCACCCTAACAGCACAACAAATTCAGACTTTAATTCACTTAAATCTACTGTGTAATTAGAAATGACTTAACGTCTGCATCAAGAAGAGCTTTCAGCAATCTTTGATTTATGTGCATTTTTTGTGCATTTCCCTGAGAGAAAACAAATTCTTCTTCTTCCAGCATTTAAAATTTAGATACATGAAATGTTTAATCTGGGCAGATATTTCAGAAAGCTCCCAAAGCATTTTTAATTAACATTTTCTAATCCAGTGCTGTGTGACAGATTTAATATGGACAATGCCAAAGCCAAAAGACTCAACCTGTATTTCTAGATTTGTGCGTCAAGCAACACTTTGATGATCCGTGTTCCTGTTAAGTATATTAAGAGCATCAATGCTGCATTTGGAATAAAAGGGTGGAAGTCCATATCATGTTTACTTGTACATGTCAGCTTTAACTGCTTTCCAAGAGTGCTTTTAAAAAGTGACAAATTAAATTTGGTGGGCTTCGGGTTCTAACATTTTTGCTGACACTGCGTTTGTAACAGTACAAGCTTGCTGCTCGTTTTTTCCCCCCATCTGAAGAATTGCAGCAGCAGTCAGCAGCAGCACCGTGGAGTTGAAAAACATTTGACAGTTATTCTTGCAAACGTGTCAAGGAAATTGATTTTTTTTTTCCCCCACTGCAAAAGTCAAAATGGAAATGACAAAGAGACAAATCAATTTGTGTTTTTAGTTTATTGGAACAACCCCCTTTTCTCGTCTCAAAGCCATACAAGTGTCATCAAGGCAGCTCATGATACTTTATATTAAAAACAAGCTAAATGTAGCCAATTTAGCTAGTAAAAATATGAATCTAAAGAAAAAGATTAGTATCACTGTAGACAAATTCAGTTGGTAATAATATAATAAAAGTCCAAAAGCTCAGATGTGAGAGGAGATCAGTGAGGTCTTTAATAGAGAATCTCAGTCAGCTCCAATAAGATTTTGGCAAACCATCAGGTGGCTGAGGCATGGAAAGCAGCACTTTACTAACACTATAGTATAGTGAAGGTTGAGTGCTGTTGAACTCAAATAGTGATGTTGTCAGGAGGTGCAAGGAATAACTTGAGAACATTTTCAGTCACTCCAGCGCATCTTCCTTGGAGAAAGCTGATTCGGGAGACTTGAGGCATGGTCAGTCCATAACAAGGGCTAAGGCCGCGATGGTAGTTAAAAAGGTATACGTGGTAGGGCTCTCAATGTTGACAAGATCAGCCCTGTGTTCCTCCAGGCTCTACAACTCTGTGGCTGGGCTATCTTGGTTGACACGTCTTTGTAACATCCCCTAAATACCAGGGGTAATGCCATTAGATTGGCAAACTGGGTTGGTGGTTACCCTCTTTGAAATAGTGGACTCCATTTGGAGGTGCATCACATTCCTCAGTCTACCAGGGAATATTCTATTCAGAAATTCTTGAGAAAAGACTCTGGTCTATGATCAGACCTTAGATTCAAGAGGAATAATGTGGGTATGTCCTGGCCGTGGGATGCTCAACCAACTCTTTACTTGCACCAGGGTCCTCTAAGGGAAAGACAGTCTAACCAGCTTGCCAGTCTTTTGTGGACTTGGAGAAGGTAATTATTTATATTCTCAGAGATACACTGTGGGACTTACTCTGTGAATATGGGATGGGGAGTACATTTCAACGGGCCATTCATTCATTCCCTATACAAACAGAGTGAATGGTTTGGATTGTTGGCAGTAGGTCTGACCCCTTCAGCATGGAGTCGGACTTGGCCAGGAATGCCCATTGTCTTAGATTCCATTGTAACTTTTATGGACAAAATTTCTGGGTGCACCCAGGGTGAAAGAAATCTGGTTTGGTAACCTCAGGACTCATCTCTACTTTATGGTAATGATCTGTTCCTGTTAGCATTGTTGTGCTGTGATCTCCAGCTCTCACAGGAAGTTTGCAACACAGTGGCTGGGATTGCTGATCAACATCTCAAAATCTAAGTCTATGGTCCTCAGTCGGAAAAGTGTGGACTGTCCTCTTCAGGTTGGGAATGAGATGTTGCCTCAAGTGAAGGAATTCAAGGATCTCTGAGTTTTGTTCATGAGTGAGGGAAAAATTGGACATGAGATCAACAGATGGATCAGTGCAACTTCCACAGTATTGCATACTCTGTCTATTGGTCCATTGTGGGGAAGAATGGGCTGAGCTGCAAAGTGAAGCAGTCAGTTTACATTCCTACCCTCAACCATGGTTGCAAAGTCTTGGTGGTGACCAAAAGAATTAGATCATGGATACGGGCAGTAAAAACAAATTTTCTCTGCAGAATTCTTCCTTTCAGATCGAGTGAGAAGTTCAGTTATCTGGGAAAAATTTGGAACAGAGGCGCTGCTCCTCCACATTGATGGAAACCAGTAGAAGTGGTTCAGGCAACTGGTAAGGATAGCCCATGAACCCCTCCCTGGGGAAGAGATTTTGAAACAATGTTAATCTTTGCATTTGAGTATGTATTTGAAATAAAAACATAATTTAAAGCAGAAGAACAGGATAAGCACCCACTTTTTTTTATTTAAAGAAAATGTTATAGATTTGTTGCAAACAAGTTTTTGTTCAACTTTGTCCTACATGCAGTAAGTACTCCAAATTTATCACAACTGAACACAACCCAAATGTGATAATATTGAAATGACAGGATTATTGATATTTTTATATTTGCTGTAATTACATAAAACAGTGTTCTAAAAAAATGCATTGAAAATTCTGGTAAACTGAGAATGCCCATGTGTCACAGAGTAAATGTCAAGAGCGAAAAAACAAACCTGAAAGCCATTTTTGACGACACTCAATACAGTCTTATCTTGAAAAAATGCAGAATCACGCCGAGTGACAATCCAGATGTTTCCTCGGTCTCCCCCACAGAACAGCAGGCACACAGTTCAGCTTAAGGAAGCAGCACTGCAAGGAGAAATGAGAAAAGCCCCTGCCTATCTCCTTTAGGCCAAGTAGTGCCGCACTGTTCTCCTGCACACTCCCTTCTCTCTTTATTTAAAAGAAACACATGTAGTGCCGGCTCGTCCAAGTATGAAATTCAATTCTCATCCCCCAAACGGTGTTTTTATTAAAGCCTTTACTATCACGGCGAGCAGACGGGCCTGGCCAGCTCAGCTTGGCTCTTCTCAGTTGTGCGAGTACGTACTGTACAAGCAGGGAGGAGGTGATGGAGAGCATTAGGGAGGAAAATGTAGAGGGAAGGGAGGATGAGAGACTAAGAGAGAAACTGCATGAAAAATACAAAAAGATACAGTGTGAACAAGGCATGGAAGGATTGGGGCAGTCAGCAGTTTGGCGACAGAGGGGCTTAATTTGCCCAAAAGGCAGCTCAGCCTAATGCAGTTTAACCAGGACGTGCTTGACTTGAGCTTGGGTTAGCACCTCGGCACGCCCTGGTGCACAGAATCAATTGCACATTGGACAGAGAATTGCGCTACAGTCTTTTTTTGCACTGTGCGTATTACTTTTCATCACTATAACAACAGTTCCCCTAGAATAACACAATGGGGGAAAAAAACATTCAGATACTGTTTTCTCTGAAAAGGAGATGACAATATAGCTTGGTGGTCAGTGCTGCAGTCGCTGATGGTTTGAACACAGATTGCATCATGAATGTGTAAAACGGAAGATAAATGTTTGTATTTGTTATAAAGCGGGCTTACAGCCTTGTCTGGTTTTAAGTTTTGAATATAGCTGAAGCCATTTTCAGTGTGTTAGCTGCATTTTTTAAAATAAAGTGCTAATTGTTCTTAAATCTTGTTGCAGACTCTCAAAGCCACTCTGACATCACATTTCTGAAGACCTGCCAGTCCAAGGTCTCTTCCGCTTGACATATTAGTGACCTTTTATAGTTTTCGGCAAATTAAAGTCAAGTCAAGTCAAATTTATTTATAAAGCACATTTAAAACAGCAGCTGCTACCAAAGAGCTTCACAATAAGATCAATGCAGTTATTAAATAATAAAATAATAAGCAATGAAAAGCATCAAGAAAAACATAAAACAATGAGAAACAATGAAATAGTAAATTAAATCACACTGTTCAACATCAGTGAGAACATGTGTGTGTTTAGGCCAGGTTTAAAAGCAGGAAGTGTCTAATGTTGAGGGGCAGATTGTTTCAAAGTTTAGGGCCCAAGACTAAAAAAGCCTGATCTCCTCTGAGCTTCAACCTGGTTTCTGGTACAACCAAAAGCAACTGGTCAGACGATCTCAGCGCCTGAGAAGGAACATATGGTTGAAGTGGCTCAGAGGTATGAGGGTGCAAGGCCTTTAATGCACTTAAAGGTCAACAGGAGAACTTTAAAATACATAAACAATTTTTTGCATAAATCTTGGAAATCAGCACTGCATTAATCATTGTGTTTGAAACATTAACACCATAAACTTGTACCGGTACATGAACTCCTGAAGAGAGGTGGAAACATTAAAAAAACTGAAAATTTAAAATTGTTGAACAAACCTGACATGCAAAAAAAATAAAATAAATAAAATACAAAAAACTCTGGAAAATCAGTCTTTAAAAAATATTGAACTCAATCATGAGATTTTCTGTTTCTCTGTAGTAAAATGCATTGAACAGGTTAATCTTTTCAAACTCTTGAGTACTGAATCCCTATTTTTGGCACACTACCTTATCAAAATGTCTTCTTCTCCTTCTTCTTGTGATATTATTTAGCGATTGGAAAACTAGTCTGTCTTCTTTACGCCTCTGAAAGTCCACTTTAATTACCTACAGCACCCTCTGCTGGTGGTTTCGAGTCAATACATTTTATAGGTTCAACTTATTTACACGGTGTTGCAATCTGCTTGTTGTTGCTATTGTTGTTGTATTTTTTTTGGGGGGGTGGGGGGGATACCTGACTGGGTGGGCCTGGTTCGGCCAGCATGTCCCTTGGAACCAGGTCCTCGTGAAAGGTCTTGCTTGTAAATGAGTCCCCAAGTCTCAATGGGATTAACCTGTATAAATAAAGGTTGAACGAAAGGGAGACCTGACTCACCCCAACATAAAGTGCTTTTCAGTAGTGTAAAGCACAAATAACATTTCTTAATAATATCAAATTTATACAAATTTCAGGACATATATATATATATATATATATATACATAATTAAAATGTTCTTTAAAAATACCAATCATATATTAGGGATTAATAAAAATACTGTTACCTCAAGTTTTATCATCAAAATAGTTTTATGTTGTTTTTAAGCATAGACTGTTGTTCTACATGAGCATGAACTGAAAGGTGAATGCTAATGTTTCTGTGCATGAATCAAATATGAGAAGCCCGAGAATGATGCTGCAGTCAAATCTTCAGCAAGAAAACCAGCTAAAAAGATTAAATCAAACTGGTTAAGATCTGGAAATGGGAGCAGTTTTTGTAAATCAGTGCATCATTCAAGCAACTGTGTAATTTGATTCATAATCATAATAACTGCCTAAAACATTTAAGTACTTCCAATATTAAATGCATTCCTTTAGATTAACTAATCCTTTTTTCTTCTATCAATCTTCTTTCTAATACATTTTTTGTTTAGCCTATTTGGAAATGCACAAGATGATCACTAGCATTATGTCGTCATTGCCTTTTTAAACTGCCAAACTGAAACAGAATTCCTTATTTGACTACATAAGTGGTTTTCCATGGTGTCCTAGTCAAGCATATTTTTGTAATTTCATTGTTTATGTCGTATACATTAAATATTAAATGCATGACCAATAAAAACATTAACAAACAAATATACAGGTAGTCCTCGACTTATGAACGGGTTCCGTACCTACAAACCGTTCGTAACCCGATTTTGCCGTAAGTCGGAACTCATTACACGTGGCGCCGCACCCGTTCGAAAGTCCGGATTTTTTTGCCGTAAGTCGAAGAAATACGTGTAAAATGTATGTTAACGCTGCGCCGCACACCCGTTCTTAAGTTGCCGTAAGTCGAGGACTACCTGTAATGTGGTTCAAATGTAGTGTATGAAAAGCTCCAGAAATGTTTGGTGGTGGACTTAAACCGTTGTGGTACAGTGATCTAAGAATTTTATTAAATCAACTATTTATGATTGAATTATTATTTTTTTGTTGCATTTTTCTGTGTGTTTTATTGTGTTTTGAGGCATGAAACCTATAGAGGGAAAGAATTGTCCGAATGTGTTTTAGATCATTCTGCAATGAATCGCCGCCTCCTCTTCCCTGACAGTAAATACACAGCTGGGGTCAGTTCACCCCGTCTGTGCCTTGGAGAAAACAACGCATTGTGGCTAAGCTATTCTGACAGGCTTGCCCTTTTTACACAAGGCAGATGAAGAAGAGAAGGGAGAACGGAGGCTCTGGCTGGGTGTGCGGCTTAAAGTTGGTGGTGGGTCACGGTGGAACAATACAGACAAATGAAGAAGAAAGGCGAGAGACGGGGGGAAACGGGAATGACGAGTCAGTGTCACGTCGGGACTTTGTGTGCGGCTGCCCAGACTGCTCATTCTGAGAAAGGTTGTGCCATAGTAAGATGAATTTTAGTCTCTCAAGCGACTCAGCAGCTTAACTATAATTCAGATCAACAGCCTTAGGTGTTGTCAAGGTGGCCAGCTGCATGGTGGTCAGACTGGCTGACAGGACTCTTGACGGGTGCAAAGGTTGGCTGGCTGCCTCAGTGGATGGCTAGTTGGCTGTCTGTGCATTCATTATTCATCTTCAGTTTATGATGATGTGGGTCAAGCTTACCTCCAGCCAGCTGGGGCTGCAGAGACGGGCTCTGTAGCAAAGCCTTCAAGCTAAAGCCTGCAGCAATATAGCTCAAGCCGCAACACCAACAGAATCCTAATATACTGCAATTTACAATCTTTTTATTTTTCTCCCCCCTCTTGCTTTGAGCCCATAGCACTGAAGCTGTCATCCTTCAACCGCTGATGAATTCTCAATGTAATTGGAATCATCCAACCTTCGGAGAAATCTTCTTGAGCATTTCTGTTAGCGGGTCTTTGTTTTAAAAGGCCAACAGTGATCATGCATGGACATCCAGTTTGCGTTTGCACTTGACTGAGCATGTGGTTGCGTTGCCGGGTCAAAGCAACAAACTGCTCCTATCAATAACAGCGTTTGGAATTTCTGAAACCAACAAGACCAAACTTTGTACGCTCTACGCTGAACACACACACACACACAGTTTGAAGTCCAGTCTTTTTGGCTGTTAAAAATAAAACTACACTATCAGGAAAAATTATTTTTTAAGTATGCCAACAATGAGTTCATCCAACACTCTTTACTGGAACTGGTGTGAGAGGAGGTTAAAATGCATTGGTGTGCTTTTTACATCAAGGGTGAACTTATGTTTGACAAAATAACATTAGAAAATTTACACTAGACCTCTTTAGATTTCCCATTGATGCATTGCAAAAGCACACAGTGTTGTGAGTCTTTACTAGATTGATAAAGAACACTTAAACCAACAAGTCTAAAAGTGATTTATGCTGTTTTGTCTTGTTAATGAGTGTTTATTTAGGTGCTACACGTAGCAGTTAGCTTTATTTGATCCAAGTGGAATAATAACATGATAAAAAATTGGAATAAAGATCACACCTAAACTGCTCCTAGTAGCATGGAAGTACCTCATACCACTGCACTAATGACTCAAATCTCAACACCCTCCTGCAGGTGTTCACCACTGTCACTGCTGACAAGTCTATTGGATTGAATGACAAGTGGCCCAGCAAGAGAGACCACAGAATCCCCCCACCCCCTCCCCTTCTTTCACAACCTGTGTGTCAGACCTCAGCAGAAGCTACACACCCTGCACCTCGCGGAGGGCACCCACCGTCCACAAATGAGAGATACATTGTAGGAAACCCATATGCAGGCTAGAAAGTCTATAAGAAATAATACGTTTTTCTTATTTATACATCAAGACAACGGCTTATATCACCAATATCAAAAACCAACTGTGCCCTTTCAATTATTTTAGTCTTTAGACTCAGTAATACCTGAGAGAGGGGGCTGGGGGGTGTAGAGCTTCTCCAGAAAGCCAAAAGCAGCTCTGATCTCCAGAATGAACATCCATAATGTGTACTCTTTCTGCCATTTATCAGTGAAAACATTGGGAGGAAAGGGTGGTGCAAAGGATTAGAGAAGGTAAGACTGTCGAGGTCGCCGGCTTGAATCCCCTGACTATTACATTAAAAACGTGGGTGGGAAAGGTGAAGCACCCACACCTGCCATCACCCTAATTTACCACACTCTGGGCACTTGAGCATGGCTCTTAAACTATTGTTTTTAAATGTGAATGTTTCTGTTCAGTGCTCTGAGACGACATCTGTTGTGACTTGGTGCTATATTAATAAACTGAATTGAAGTTAGCTAGCACTTTGCCACTTTTAGCCTATAGCTCGTTTTTTTTTTTTTCAACATTCAGCTAACATTTAGCTACTTTTGACTCTTTGCTAGCTTTTTGCTAGTTTTAGCTTCAGGCCAACGTATTATTTTTAACTAGCATTTAGCCAACTTTAGCTTATAGCTAACATTTTAAAACTTCTGTCTTTTAGCTAGGGTTTTACTATTTTTTATATAACTATTCAGTTTGAGCTTTATTGGATTACCTTTACGTTCTTCCACACTCTGTACATATACAAGTCGTAAACAATATTTCAAGTGATAGAATGATGCACCACTGTAGATGCACGCACTAGTTGTGAAAAAAACAAACCAGTATTTTTACTTTTTTTTTTATTTAAGTTGATAATTACTATTATTTGGTTCTTGGTTTTATTAAACTTCCAACTAACAGTGTAGTTAGTCTCCATCTAAACTTAATTTCTTCTATTTAAGCCAAGTGAAAGCAGTAGGTGAAAATAAAAACTAGAAGAAATTTATTGTTTGCAGCTTGATAAAGTTGAATTACAAATACTTTTTTTTTTCCAATAAATCATTATACAACTTGGGTATCCTGTAAATACTTTATGCGTAAATTTAACTCTGTCCTCTCTTATTCCGTGACTTGACTGTCTATTCTTGGCAGCCCAGAATTTCTCATCCATCTGACATACTGCATTAATTCAAGATGAAGTGAAGAGCTACGATAGAGATTTCCCCTGTGGCGAGATGGAGATGTTTTGATTAATACCAGGGAGACCATGGGCTGAAGGGGGAGGACACAGGAGAAGAAGACAAGAGGGTATAAAAAAGGGATGAAACTACAGGAGAAAATGGAAAGGTAGAGTGTAGAATAAAATATTATGTAAGATGAGGTGAGGACACAAAACAACATGTTCAGATGCCATTAACAAGGAATTAAGGTGAGTAAAAAGGTTTTTAAAAAAGTGTGGAAAACTCACATCATCTGCCATGAGGACCCTGGGAGAAATAACAGTAAATGTTACATTTTGTAGTATATTCTTTTAACACATTTTTAACAGCATTTGTAGCCTTTTTTCTCAGTCAACTGTTAAATACATAGGTAAAAACGTGCATAAACTACCATGACAAATGTTTTTTAGGGGGTCATTGTTACCATTCATGTGTAACAGCTGAGTCATTGTTGCTGAGCTGTGAAGTCTTTCAGAACACAACGATGTTATTGATTGAAATATTTCAGAAACCACTAAAGAGATTGTACACATTTTTTTGGCTGTCATTCATGTTCATGATGATGAACAGCCTCATTCCAAAGCCCTTGGTGTTACCTGACATTTTGGGTTTTGTTTTCCATTTCAAAAGATTTATTAAAAAAAATCCAAAACATATAAGAATAGACTTTGACATAGATTTTAGATTGATCATACAAAAAAAATTATTCAATGAGTAGTTTTTTTTTTTTTTCTATTAAAACCATCACCTGGAAAGTCTGGTATTTTGGTTTTCTCATCACAGGAAATGACTGCAAAACTTATACAGGTAGTCACGACTTACGGCGCCATCGACTTATGGCATTTCGGACTTATGGCGCCGCCCCCCCAGTGACGTCATCACACCTTACGTTGTCTTTTTTATGCAGCATTTTATGTCTTTTTCATTTTTTTTCTTTTACGGTATTTTGTTAGCTTACTGCTTGGAAACACATTAAAACGGCGTTCTAAGTATGCTGTTGTTGTTTTACATTGAAAAAAAAGTGTTTAAAAAGACGTTACAGCCGCCATGTGGTTTCAGTTTCGAGTTACAGACGAAAATCCGGAATTACAGCAGCCATGTGGTTTCAGTTTCGAGTTACAGCCAAAAATCTGGAGTTAAGGCAGCCATGTGGCTGGTGCTCCGACTTACGGCAAATCAAGTTACGAACGTATCTCGTTCGTAACTCGGGGACTGCCAGTATATACTGTATTTTTATCTTGTAAATGAGTCATCGAGGCTCAGTGGGATTAACCTGCCTAAATAAAGGTTGAATGAAATGTGTGTGTGTGTGTGTATAACGTGTACATTTTAGCTTATATTACTACCTCGAAATTCTTATTCAAATTCATCCTGCTGCGCCATTATTCTACAATGTTGTTGCTCAATATCTCTCTTTAGGACACTGTAAATATTTTAATTACGGTAATCACCTTTTCACTTTTTGGTACCTTTTTTAGGCAAGATGGTGGCACAACTGGTAGAGCTGCTGCCTCTCAGTGAGCAGTTTGTCGGTTCAAATCCTACGCCAAAGCTGGGGAACAATAGTCCGCTTCGGGGAGGGAAGAATGGAAAAAAAGGGGGAAGAAAAGGGGAAAAGAAAGCGGCTGATCACAGAGTTGCAGGTTCGATTCCAGCAGTCGCCATGTCATGTTTTAGTGAAATGGTTTACCATGATTACATTTTTTAAGTGTTAAA